>PVKV010022399.1:0-35454 GCA_004027835.1 Alouatta palliata
GGCTCACTGCAACCTCCGCCGCCCGGGTTCAAGCAATTCTCCTGCCTCAGCCTCCCGAGTAGCTGGGACTACAGGCGCACACCACCACGCCCAGCTAATTTTTTTGTATTTTTAGTAGAGACGGGGTTTCACCATGTTGACCAGGATGGTCTCGATCTCTTGACCTCGTGATCCGCCCGCCTCGGCCTCCCAAAGTGCTGGGATTACAGGCGTGAGCCACCGCGCCCGGCCGATGTTAATTTTATATTAGTAAAAAGTATCATTAGAATTAGCTTTTAGTAATTGTATACTTTTCAAGTTAAAAGACGTATGTTCCTTTTTAAGCATAAACACAGAAACAATAACTATTAAAAGATTTTTCTCCAAGATTCTAGATTCACAAATCCCTTTTTACTTTTTGTTTATAAAAATTCTCAATAAGTGCTGATCCAGTTATGTGGGAGTCATTAGGGACCTATTGCTTATTTCAGTCTTTCGTTAGCACTAGTAGCCAAGCTATATCCATCTTGTTTAAGATCTGTAACAGCAATAGCAAAATGTATGAAAACTTCTATTGATTTAGTTCTAGGATCTCTACTACAGTTAATAGTTTCTTATCCTACACAGATTCTTTTATTGACAGTCATGTGACATCTATGAAATATTACCGCCTTACCCTTTAGCGGTCTACCTCCATCACTGCTTCACTCAACTCAGTAACCATCTTTTTAAAAATTTTTATTTGTATTTTATTTATTTATTTATTTAATTTTTATTGGAAGAAAGAGGACCCAATGATTACCAGCCTTTTGGGAACTATTCACAACCATGCAAGCCTTCTAGCCAAGACAACTGTGATTTTATTTTGATTTTATGTGGTTCATACTGAAAAAGAGAAAGTAAAAATTATGAAGCTGTGTATGCAATCAGAAACTTAAATTTGGCCTTGAAATATAAGCTTCTCTCAGAAATTAAATAATTCCAGTGGGGTAACTTCATTGCCCTCACCCAGATACGTCTGCTGCCCAAAGATAAAGAGGGTGTTATAGAAGGTATGATTTTTTAGGTTAGTTCATGACTTTTAAATGCTTTAGAAACAAAGAGAGTCCAGACTGCTACAAGATCGTGAATTAAAACCCTAATTGGCCTGCAGTCAGTGAGCTCTGGACAAATACCAGATTAGCAATATCTCAGCAATGGTAGAGATCAATGATATACATCCTGATGCCTGACTAGTTTGCTTTGGCCGAAAGAGGGTATAAAGAAAGAGAGAAGCAACCCTTCATATTTGGGAACTGCTAGCACTGTTAGACCTTAGTGTTGCCAGAAGTGAAACGGGCACTCAGATGTAGGTCCTAATATTCTCTTGCTGAGTGTAAACAATTTCACAGAGTACCAGCATCAGAAAAGGCCACTCTATGATTGTGGTGGATCAAGACAAAAAGACCACTCCACAGTCACATCTGAATGCAGACAGAAACATGAACATTATCTAAACTATACAAATGATCAAACACCCCTCACTCCTGGCTAATATGTGTAAATAACAGTGGCTTATTCACCAATCACAGCTTAAACCTTACTTCCTCCCCAATTTTAGATACAATTTTTAAAGATATTCAGTCATAGAGTTAACTCCTCTTCCTGACGGCCTCCACTTCAGAGCAAAAGTCCAGTTCCTTAAAACTTCCCCTAAAGTGCTGTTAAGGACTGAATGTTTACATTCTTCCAAATTCATATGTTGAAATTCTGACCCCCAAGGTGACTGTAGTAGGAGATGGGGCCTACGAAGGTGTTTAAGGAATGAAGGTGGAGTTCTCACAAATGGAATCAGTGTTTTTATAATGGGGACCCCAGAGAGCTCTCTCGCTCTCTTTTTGCCATGCGAGAAAACAGCAAGAAATTGGCATTCTGCAACTCAAAAAGATCCTCACTGGACCTCAGCCATGCTGGCAGAGTGACCTTAGACTTCCCAGCCTCCAGAACTATGAGAAATAAATTGATATTGTTTATAAGCCACCCAGGCTAGAGTACTTTGTTACATAGCAGCTAGAGCTGATGAAGACAAGACTCTAACTTAAGTCCCACATCTTATAATGTCTTCTTTAACATACTCTTACTGAGAGACACCACAGTTCTTCATGGTGTTTTCCCTTATTTCAAGGAGCAACAAACTCAGCTTGTTTGGCCATGAGTCTCTTTCTGTTGATGTTACCATAAGTTGCTGCTCTGGGCACACTGTGGGTTAACCTTGCTCTGTAAGGAGCAGGCCTCTGTTGCTACTTCAGTGAAGTTGCTGTCTAAGACTGCCAGCTTACCCTTACATTCTTTCCTGGGTGAAGCCAAAAAGCAGGCTAAGCTCCAGTTTTGGGGGCTCTTCTGTCCTGCATTGCTTTGAGGAAGAGTGAGACCCCTAAGACTCAGAGAAACCCTGTTGCTCAAAATTAGAATAGCTGGTAAATCATAGTAAAAATAATAATAAAAACAAACATTTACTGAACACTCACTGTACCATGCATTCTTCTGCATCTTTTGTGATTTTAACCTTGTCAAAACCCAGGGGCAGGTACTAATGTTAGCCTTAAGGGTAAGACTGAGCTACAGAAGTGTCCAGGGAGCTTGCCAGAGGTCCCAAAAATAGAAGAAATAATGCAGGACGTTGGACTGGACTATTCTGGCCTAAGGCCCATGCTTTTACACACCACAGTATATGTCCCAGTGAGATAACTTGGTCCTTTCCTCTCCTTCCATGTCCAGAACTCTCAGCCTGGCTCATGAAGCCCTTATCCTTAAATTTCCCTCTTTGGAAGCAGCAGGACAATGTTGGGACAGTGAGTAGAACAGGAAATTGTATTGTCCAGCCCTGGCACAGACTCCTTCAAATTGTGACATTTCACATTGCTGCCAAATTGTCTCTTGCACAAAGTTGTGGACTAAAAGCAAGTCTGAAACCATGGGTGGCTCACAGTTTTGACTCATTCTTGTCGGAGGCTGCAGTTGATGTGAATGTAACTGAGTTTCTCACCCACTTATCTGCCTCTGCCGGTGGAAGCTGGACCACTTATGATTCAAGTTTTAAGTCATTAGTTTTCTTCCACACCCATGGAAATGACAACTGGGTTGATTTCCAGTGTGTGTCAAGAGGAAGCCTGGTCCTTTGTGGTGTTTAGTGTTCCTGAGGCCCTGAGACCGCAGTAGGGGGTGCATCAAGGCTGTAGTAACTGTTCATGGGGCATCAACATACCGACAGATGGAATGCTTCTTTCTGCAAAAAAACTGATTTCGAAAAGAAAAAGCATTGCATGTACAACCCAAAGTCACATCTCATTTCTTTCTCTTCCTCCTTCCCCTAGAGCTGTTGCATATCACAGCCTTGCACACATAAATACCTTTATTACACAGTCCTATCTAATAAATGATAAATCAACTTGTATCCTGTTTTATAGGCATGAACAGGAGTGACCTCTCTGTTCGTGTTCCTCCCAGGCCCCCTTCCTCAGGATGTGCTACTTTCACGTGTGTGTGTGTTTTATCCCCACAGGTCGGCTCCAGGAGGGGTTCTAGAAAGTGGGCATAGAAGTCCCTTTGGTTGGAAATTACTAGCTCCCATGACTCTGGTGGCCCAATGGCACAGTGAGAAACATAAGCATGGGCTTGAGCCTGCCTGTTTCCATGGAAGGCCCGTAACCCAGGCTGGTTCTAATGCTGTATCTCCTGGAGCTGGCTGCATTTCTCAGAAGTAAACGGACCCAGAGGGCAGAGAAGTTCTCAGACAGTCTGAACAGAGCAGGTCCCAGAACCCAGAGCTACTGCACTGCCCCCAGGCCTCTTGATGCCAGAGGCAATATAGTCACCATAAGAATTAAAGAAAGAGGAGAGAAACGGGGTGACTTTACAGTCAACAGGGACAAGTTTATTTTGAATAAACCTGAGAGGGGCTGCTGGCTGAGTTAGGTAAGAGCCACAAGCTGTCTTACAGACTTAGAGTTTTTAAGGATTTAGGGTGGGACTGTTTATCAGAGATTTGGACTAATTCTGTGTCTCTGTGTTGTGCTTACCTGGGAGGGAGAGTTGTGTGTCTGTTCCCATACATCTTTCTGCAGCTGCAGGTATATCTCTCGAGTCTGCTTTTGGGTTCCCTATCTTAGTGCACATGAAGGGAAAGGAATTTGCTTATGAAAGCCCACTGTTTTACTGGGGCCCATTGTATGAGGGTGAACTTTGGCAGTTGCCCAAGAGACTTCCCTACTTCCCTCTGTGCCCGAGCTGTCTTACCTGTGTTTCACTGTCTGCTCTTTCTGTCCGCTTGTAGTTAGAACATAAATGATTTCATTGAAATGCATGAGGCTAGAATGGGAGCTGGAACTTAGGGTAGTGGTGTTTGTCTGAGATGACGCTGCTCCTGCTCTGTCAGTCACAGCAGCATTTACCTACTTTTCCTCCTCCTCCTCCTCTTCCTCCAGCAAAGGGCAGGTAGTTTAGTTGGTGGTTTCCTGGCCTTTCTTTAGCAAAACTGTAGCTCACTGCAAATCTCCCTGGGCAGCCATGATTGGACCTGTGTTCACTCAGCCCCTGGGAGATAGGGCTGTGTCCTGAGTTCTGGTTCATCACTTCGGGTCCTGGAATTCAGCTCCAGGAGTGTTGATCTCTGGCAAGAGCTATGTGCTTAAGGCAGGTGAACCCTCCCCAGGCCCAGGAGATGGATCTCACTAATCTAAATCAGTTATGGCATCCCTACTCCTCTTATTGTTGACTGCTTCAGGGACAGGCAGACGACTGATTTCTGGCCAGTGAATTGTCAGTGTATGTTTGCTGGTGTGTGTAGGAGGGTGTCTAGAAAATATTTTTTTCACATTTACAAAAATCCATGGGGAAAGAAAACCCGCCCATGTTTTGCATTCACCAATGTGGTGAGAACATGATTCTTAGAGCTACTACAGGCATCTCATACCCAGGTGAGGTATCTTGTCCTCAAATGCTGATGCATTGGAGAAGACAAGTTGCAAGTGAGAAAGCAGTGTTCACCCTCGAAGGTTTCCAGGGCTGCTGAGCCAACCGGAAATCACCCTTATCACCTCCCTGGGAGACAGGGTTACAGCATTATCTCCCGAGGGTCACAGATTCTGGAGTTTTTGTCCCTGTGTAGGCACTGCCAACACATAGATACGCTTGGCCTGAGAGAGGACAATGGCCTCCCAGGCTTGGGGACTGCAATGGGAAGGAAAGGGGGCTCTCTTCCTGAGACTTTGTGGAAGCTGCTATCAGCAGAGGCCCTGTGGATGTTCAAGTTACTCCATTGTTATTTACTTAGTGCCCACAATCCAAAAGATTATTCATTTGCTCAGAGCCCAAGGAGGAAATGAAATGGAAGGGAAGAAATGGGTTGGAGGCGCGGAAAAATGCACAAATGGCTAAGCTTAGGCTGACATCTTGTGGCTGATCACAAAAAAGGCCCTTCACTAAGAAATGAACTGAACGGCTGGGCAGCTCAGCAGGGGGCAGACTGCGGTCTGAAAACTGGGAACAGGAGCCTTTTAAAGCCACTCTCACTTTTTCATTTTCCTTTTTATTACATGTCAAATTTCTTCAGCAGTCATTTTCAGTACTATATAGCTATTAGAACGAATAGTTTAATGACTACAGACTTAAATTTATTCCTGATGAAAATGCATTGCTATTCTGACTAATCCTGCTTCAAATTAAAACTGTTCACCCATTATCAATAAATTATCATTTTCTTTAAATTAGCAATGACATACAATTGACCTGAGTAACTATATAGTTTTCTACCTAGAAATTAATAAGCTGTGCTTCATGTATTACATTTTGAATGAGTAGAAAAGCACTTTTTTTTTCCCATTTTACACAGGTGGAAGTCAAGCAATGGCCAGGTTCAGAGTGAGCAAATGGTAGATGGGATCTTAAATGCTGGTCCTCCAGAACTTACAGCCTGGAGGTGGAGTTAATGGTCACCACTTTCTTTGAATATATAGGCCAACAGGCAGTCTTCATGTTGTCTCTTGTAATCTTTAAAACCACCCTAGTAAGGTAAATATTGTTTTTCCTGCTTTACAAATGAAGACACAGAAATCATGCTCTAGAGGTTGGCTCCCTGGGAATCTGAAGCTAGCTTATCTACTTCTAAAACCCATCCTTCTCATTAACCTCCACTTTTTTTTTTTTTTTTTTTTTTTTTTTGAGACAGAGTCTCACTCTGTCACCTAGGCTGGAGTGCAGTGGTGCAATCCTGGCTCACTGCAACCTCTGCCTCCTAGGTTCAAGCAATTCTCCTGCCTCAGCCTCCCAAGTAGCTGGGATTACAGGCATGCGCCATTATGCCTGGCTACGTTTTTTGTATTTTTAGTAGAGACAGGGTTTCACTATATTGGCCAGGCCGTTCTTGAACTCCTGACCTTGTGATCTGCCCACCTCGGCCTCCCAAAGTGCTGGGGTTACAGGCAGAGCCACTGTGCCGAGCCCTACCTCCACTTTTAGAGATAACTTACTCTTCCCCCAACCCCTTCCTCCCTATCTTACATATACCTCTCCTACATCTGAGCTTCTAAGAAATTATTAGCATTTGTTGCTGTGGTTCTCCTTGAAATACTAGCTGATGAAGAATTATTATTTTTTCCCAGGGACATTTGCATTACAATGGATGAGGAGCTCTTGAACACAGAAAGCCTTTGGAATTTAAAGGGAGCATGTCAGACTGCAAGAAATAATGAGACAAAGGCATTTGGGGGCAGTGAACAAAGATTTCCTTTAAATAACCTCACAGAGACTGTTTTGTCCTTGGTAGCCCAAGGCTTCCAGACAGCAGGTCACATATCTGATGTAATTGAATATCCAACTGAAGGAAAGCAGTTGTTTATTTAACATCCTGTATGGATTTACCACCAGACTAATGCAAACACCACTTGATAAGGGCTGGAAGCTGGCCCTAAGACAAACAGAGGGTCCCCCCCAACCCCTCTCACCACCATCATTTTGAGAAACAGTATCTTTTATAATTCCAAAGGACAAAGGTTCAGAGCATTTTAATTCTAATAAACTTGAAGTTTTCATTTTTCTTAAATTTGAAGAACAATGGCCAACTAGTTGGTGAGCAATACTTGATCCTTGGCACAGAATTGAACTCATGAAATACTTATTAAGGGCCAGACAACCAGTCACCCTGCTAAGTACTTTTGCTAAATTATCTCATTTAATCTTGACAAAGCTACCTATAAAGTAGCATTGGTATACTCATTTCACAGATGAGAGAATTGACTGTGAGCGGGACTGAGTGACCCATCTGAGTTTGCATAGCTGGTAAGGGCATGGCTGGGATCTAAGTGGGCTCTAGATTCCAAGCTCTTGCTTTCCTTACATCCGTAGTATTGATCTCTTTTCTTGTGCTAAAGTGAAATGTTGACACTGAGCTTTTTATTTTCAGAATTGCCCTCCTTTCTGTTTGGCACATAGGTAAGAAGGGTGGATAGAGACACAGACTCTGACACTGGAATCCTTTTTGTTATTTGTAGTTATAACCCAGGCTTGCATTAAAGGAGCCTCCCTGTATGAGTCAGTTCTTGCATCGCTATACAGAAATACCCAAGACTGGGTAATTTGTAAAGAAAAGAGATTCAATTGGCTCACAGTTCTGCAGACTGTACAGGAGGCATAGCAGCTTCTGCTTCCAGGGAGGCTTCAGGGAGCTTTTACTCATGGTAGAAGGTAAAGTGGGATGAGGTGTCTTACATGGCAGGAGCAGGACCAAGAGAGAGAAGGGGGAGGTGCCATACACTTTTCAACAACCAGATCTTGATAACTCACCCACTCTCATGAGAACAGCACTGAGGGGATACTGTCAAGTTATTCATGAGAACTCTGCCCCCATGTTCCAATCGCCTCCCACCGGACTCCACCTCCAACACTAGGGTTTACAATTTGACATGAGATTTGGTGGGGACACAGATCCAAACCATTGAATTCCACCCCCTGCCCCTCTGAATCTCATGTCCTTCTCACATTGCAAAATACAATCATCCCTTCTCAACAGTCCCCCACAGTCTTAAGTCATTCTAGCATTAAATCAAAACTTTAAAGTCCAAAGTCTCATTTGAGACAAATCATTTCTGCCTATGAGCCTGTAAAATAAAAAATTAGTTACTTCCAAGATACAATGAAGGTATAGGCATTGGTATACTCCTGTTCCCAAAGGGAGAAATCAGCCAAAAGAAGGGGGCTGCAGGGCCCACACATCTAAAACCCTGCAGGGCAGTCATTAAATCTTAAAGCTCCAAAATAATCTCCCTTAACTCCATGTCTCACATCCAGGGCACACTGGTGCAATGGGAGGAGTCTCAAAGCTTTGGGCAGCTCTGCCCCTGTGGTTTTGCAGGGTTCAGCCCCTGTGGCTACTCTCATGGGTTGGCATTGAGTGCCTGTGCCTTTTCCAGATGCATGGTGCAAGCTGCTAATGGATCTACCACTCTGGGGTCTGGAGGATGGTGGCCCTCTTCTCACAGATCCACTAGGAAGTGCCCCATGGGAACTCTGTGTGGCTTCTTTTTTCTTATGCAAATTTCTGCAGCCCACTTGAATTCGTCCCCTGAAAATGGGCTTTTCTTTTCTACCACATGTCTGGGCTGTAAGTTTTCCAAACTTAGTCTTTATTTCCCTTTAAAATATAAGTTCCAGTTTTAGGTTATGTCTTTGCTCATGCATATGAGATAGGTTGTTAGAAGCAGCCAGGCCAAACCTTGAACACTTTGGTGCTTAGAAATTTCTTTCACCAGATACTCTAAATCCTCATTCTCAATTCAAAGTTCAGATCCCTAGGGTGGGGCACAATGCAGCCAACCTCTTTGCTAATACATAACAAAAGTGACTTGCTCCAGTTCCCAATGAGTTCCTCATCTCTATCTGAGACCTCCTCAGCCTGGACTCTACTGTTCATATCACTATTAGCATTGTAGTGATAACAGCTTTACAAGCCTCTAGGAAGTTCCAAACATTCTCTCATCTTCCTGTCTTCTGAGCTCTCCACAGTCTTCAACCTCTGCCGGTTACCCAATTCCAAATCTGCTTCCACATTTTCAGGTATCTTTAGAGGAATTCTCTACTGTTTGGTACCAATTTTCTGTATTAGTAAGTTCTTGTATTGTTATAAAGAAATACCCAAGACTGGGTAATTTATAAAGAAAAGAGGCTTAATTGGCTCATAGTTCAGCAGACTATACAGGAAGCATAGTGGCTTCTGCTTCTGGAGAAGCCTCAGGGAGCATTTACTCATGGTGGAAGGCAAAGTGGAAGCAGATATTTTAAATGGCAGAAGCAGGACTGAGAGAAAAGGGGAGAGGTGCCATACACTTTTAAACAACCAGATCTCATGATAATTCACTCACTTTCATAAGAACAGCACCAAGGGGATAGTGCTAATCCATTCATGGGAACTCCGCTTCCATCATCCAGTTACCTCCTATTAGGCCTCACCTTCAACACTGGGGATTACAATTTGACATGAGATTTGTTGGAGACACAGATCCAAGTAATATCACCCCCTTTTCTTTACTGTCTAGGGGCCCCAAGTCTGAGCCCCCTATGGTTGCTAGTGGGTTTCTGGGAACCCTGAAGAGTTCTGGAATGTTCTATCGGTCCACTTGTGCCTTCAGTATCTCCTGATCCAGATGGAGGCTCAATCCTCTCCCTCTATCTCTTCCTGCAAGTCTGTGACCCCTTTTCTACCTCATAATTATCATCTCTGGTCTGTTTTCCCAAAGCATTGAACAAAAGATGATTTCCCAAGAACAAGTAACATGTAGTTTTTGAACTCAACAGACCTCATTGACTCTTGATAATACAAGGGAATTGCAATGCAGGAAAGGGAAACTTAAAATACGAGGATACCCTTTTTGTAGAATTCAACAACTTGTTCCTTCTCTGGAAAACTCTCTGCGTCCCACTCTGAGAGCTGAAGCTTTTGATGGCTTTCAGAGTGGGAAATCTACAACCCCTGACTCTGATCCCTGTCTCGAAAACACAATCTAAATGCACATCACAATAGTCTCAAAGGGAGCACTCTACTGAGAAGTTGGGAAGATGGTGGACTTTTATGTTTTCCTAAGTAGGGCACTTCTTCAGGTGTGCACAGTTGGCATTTAGCTTACTTCCCCTGCTGAGTGCTTCTTCAGGGCACATGGACTGGGCTTGTGCTTGTTATCACCTGAACAACTGAAACAACTTGATAAAAATATCTCTTTGGAAAAACAAGAAAGTTTGTCCCAAATACCCATTTCATTTCTACCTTTAGAACCACAAGCAAGACATGTTTAGAATGCACTGTTTTTGTTCTCACATTATAGCTCTATGTGGGTTGCAAGTACTTGAATTACTCTAGGTCTCCAAATGAAAATGGTAAAACATATCCCAAAGGGGTCCTGTGAGGTTAAAATAAGGCAAGTGTTCAAAAGTGTCTCATAAACTATAAAACACTACAGTTTAAAAACTATGTATAACCATATAAATGCAACACATTATTATCCCCCTTTTGTTTTCAGAGTTCCTCAACACAGTGCTTCTAGACTTGATGATTTAGACTTCATTAGTTACCAAGTGTGGTACTATGTACATGCAGGCATATTAGCTGAAATCACTCACTGTATATTTTACATAAATGCATTTTTTGGAGGGTTGATATTTTAAACTATGTGGATATGCTTTTCAGTTGTATGTTTCTGTGTCTATGACTTTTCCCTCTTCTTTCTAAAGCAATTTTATTTTTTATTTCTTTGGTTTCAGAGGAGAAAAATGGAGTGATGAAATTAGGATTAGGATTATTACAGAAGATATTTAAAGAGAAAAAAATAATATTCAACTCTTGACATGAAATATAATGTCTCTCTCATCCCTCCTACAAGGCCAGAATCTGGAAAATCAGGTTTTGTTGGGCCAGAAAGTATTTCCTAACTTTGGAGGATTCTTACCAATATATTTCCAAGGTGGTGAGGATATTCTTTTTGTTTATGGCTACTAGGATGGAAAACAGATAAACCAAGTGAAGGAAAAAGAAGCTCCGGTAGGAGAGTTAATGTCCTGGAGTAGAAGGGTATGATATGGAATAAAGAAAATTTGAAGACTCATGTTTCTTGGCCCATAAGATCAAGGTTAAAAGATGGAAAGGAAATGGAGAGAGTAATAGGTCAGGTGCCTGAGATCTGTTCTGAGCTGAGGTTAGATCTTGTGGCGGGGCCAGTTTTTCCTACTCACCCTAAGCTGGGTATGCAGCATGCTTCCACATTACACTGGACGGACAATGCAAGCCTCTGTCTTTGCATGTGGCCATCACCAACAGGTGTTAGGCAAAAACGGAGGGAAGGAGACAGGAGTATCTAATTATTTCTCTAAGACTGATATAGGGCAGGCATCACTCACAAAAGTATTCAAGAGAGAGCTTGTCGTGGAAGAAAGGACCTATATTAAAACAGCTGTATTACAGCTCTGTGATTACAGGGTTAGCCCATAGGCAGTACACAGAGAGTAGCCGCATGGGATGCTGGTGGTGGTATTTATACCCACTTTTAATGACATGCAAATTAAGGGACAGATTGTTCAGAAATCACTAGAAAATGGGGAGTAACTTCTGGATGTTGCCATAGAAATAGGTGGCAACTTCTGGACACTGCCATGGCATTTATAAACTGTCATTGCACAGTGGGAGTGTCTCATGCTGATGGGTAGTGAAAGGTTGCTTTCCTGCCACTTGCAGTTTTAGTTTTGGCAGTTTTCCAATTTGGACTGGGAGATAAAATGAGTCCTGGTAGTCTTCTGTCTCAAGACAAGCAGCTGCTTCCAAGAACACCCTGGCCCCAGTCTGGGTGGTCCCATATAAGCAGTTTTCATGGTACTACATTGTTAGTCAGAAGGAGAGAGAGCTTGAGTTTGGGCATGGCGTGGCTGAAACATAAGTGTTTCCACCCCACCTAACTCCCCTTCTCAAAGAGGGAACGGAGAAATAGTTGGGAAAATAGTGGAGGATCCTTCCAGAGGGTGTCACTGTGATGAAGTGTGGATTCTGTCCTGGAGGGCTGCCAAGTGACCACATGAGCCACAATCACAGGAAAATCACTGCAGTATGCCTGGGGAGGGAAAGGTTCACAGCACCAACCAGAGCTGATGTGGAGCCCAGTCGACAGGGACTACTGATAGGTGCTGCTCAGTTATGCTGGCCACAGATGGTCGCTGATGGTCTCTGTCCCAGAGACCACAACCAAGGACTCTGCATGCAGATATGAAAGTCTATATCACCCCCTACCACCTTGACCAAGATAGGGTGCTATGGGAGCTCCTAGGGTGCTGGTCATGCTCTGTTTCTTGATCTGAGGGATGGTTATGCAGGTGTGTTTACTTTGGGAAAATAAACCCAGCTAGACACATATGATTTGTACATATTTCTGTATATATATATTATACTTCAAAAAAAGGGGGCTTAAAAAATCTATATAAATCATCTATACTCTCCTCCCCAAAATAAAATGCTACACACACACACACACACACACACACACCCATAAGGCAGGTAGTTATGAGAAACATGAAGTCAATTATAGAGAAATGAAAATATATTATTTTTTCTGGACATTTGAGATTAATGTGAGTAAGAGGATGTACTTTATGCTCTTTTGCTAAAGAAAGTTAAACAAATCAGTGAATCTGTGAAAACCTCAAAATACAATGGTAGTGATGCTGTAAGTCAGAAGTTAAGCTGGCTTAACATTTAATTTTAGAGAAGTATCAGCAAAGTTCTTTACATTAACTTTTAGGATACAGGAGTTTAAGAACAAATTCAGGCATAATTGTATCAGCATGCTGTCTTTATGGATGAATTATTTATTGAACCAAATTTTATTTTTTTGGAAACATTACATACCTTATAATATTCTTGGAGATCTTAAGCCAGCTTTTATTAGACTTTTCCCTGAACCTAGCCTGAACCTTTCCTGGAATAGCCCAAAATTCAGCAAGGGGAAGTAAAACACACTTGCAATTAGAACAAGGAAGACTCATGTAAACTTCTGCACCATTTAGCACTCAAAAGGTCTCAGATAAATTGCATAAAATTTTGGGCTGTGCAGTGTAATTCTGACTGTAACTATCTGAAGTTAGGTCAAATTTTCAAGTGAAGGACAAAGTGCTATACAACACAAAATTCACTTCAGACACCAGCTGCAAGCTTGAGGGTTCCTAGGTCATTTCTGATAATTTGCTAGAATTTGTCACAGAACTAAGAACATCACTATGCTTACTGTCACAGTTTTATTACAAAGGAAACAAATAAATAATAGTCAAATGAAGAGATGCACAGAGTGATGTCTGGTAGGTAAGCTTCCCTTATAAACTTACAAGTCCTCAGGACACACTGTCCTCCCCTAACATACCAATATATAATTACCAACCAGGGAAGCTCACTTGAGCCTCAGGTGTCCAGATTATTTTTATTAGGGTTTCATTATGTAGGCATGTTTTATTGAATCATTGTCTACATAATTGTACTCAATCTTCAGCTCCAATTTTCTCTCAAAAAATTAGGTTGATACTATGTGGCTCAAATCCCCAGCTTTCTAATAATGTGATTGGTTTTTGCAGCATGATACCCCATCCTGAAACTGCACTGAGGGTCCTCCATGAAGTGCTTCCTTAGTGCAAATTCAGTGTGCAAATTTCTTATCATATTCATTAATCAGGGAGAGCTGTGATGAAATGCAGCCTATTTCACTGTTTTTTTTTTTTCTCTTTTTTCCCATTGTTCTTTCTCCTCCTTGCTTCCTCTCCCTTTCTTTTGTCACTGTGCATTCCTTCCCACCCCTCAAGCCTTGGTCTTTCTCTGGATCTCTCCCCTCCCTCACAAACACCTTAAAAACAAGACAAGTTCTAGATGGCTCCGCTAGACATCTGTCTTAAAATAAACACATTTTTGCATAACAGCATACCTCCCAATATCTTAACCTCACACTAAATTATTTTAAAGACACTATCTTCTGAGAAAAAAGCTCAACTGCTGCTAGTTGGAATATTCTTTGGAAGTTGTTGAGTATTCTTGGAATCACAAGTTATAGCTGTGAGTGTCATAGGATAATTTAAAAGGCTTCAGAATAAATTTTCTAATGGAGAATTGTTATATCTTGGTTTGGTCGAGAATCAGATGGAGAGAAATACCTTTTAAAATTACAAGTACTCTTTTTTTCTTTGAAAATTATAGCGAGGATCTACCATGAAACATATTTACTTTGCTTCAGAAAGAGGGAGTAACAAGACATTGTTCCATTCCTGAGCTGAAGTGGTTTTATCAGTAACAGTGACATTGAACCAGGGCTTCTCTTTGAAATTGGAATACCAGAAAGAGATATTGAATATTCTCAGTATTTTCCACTGGCAATCCTGGTTGATATTTTAGAAACTTAGGTGATATCAAAATGGGATGGGACTGAGAAATGAAAGAGAGGAGTTTTTTTGTTTTGTTTTGTTTTGTTTTGTTTTGTTTTGTTTTGTTTTGTTTTGTTTTGTTTTGTTTCTGTGACTGCAATGCTTTTATCTGGGGTTGCAAGATCAGAGGAGGTGGTTCATATACAGTAACAATTTTTAAACCAACTGTAATAGGAACCCAGAATTTCCAGAGTTCTAAAATTCTCTCTTTGAAAATTAAGGCATAGTGTTTTACGGAGGTGAGAGTATCTTCAAGTCTTTCAGTGTGTAAAGGAGTTTTCCACAAAAACATAGGATGTAGAAGTAAAACATAGTTTATTCTGTTGTTAGAGCCTATCTCAACATTTTATGGCCGGAATTTGTTTTTTAGTAAAACAAGTCTTACTCTTTGATCTGGTCCAGCATGTTTTCATACCTTTCCTGCAAAAGTACCCACATTCTTACAATCTGCTGAACACAGAAGGCCCTTTGATGAGGAAGGAGTCCATAGTATCTACAGTGAGAAGCCTGCTTTCCACACTCTGGGGATTTTCCAGTCGGTGCTACTTTAAAGTTCCTTTGGTCTTAGAGGGTTAATGCTAATAAACTAGTGAAAATTAGTGTCTCCAATGGCCTAGCCTAGTAAGTTGTATACCTTTTTTTTGAGGGGGGACAGTTGTCTGATTTGTACTAAGGCCTTTAATCTCTTGGTGTTCGTAGTTTGGGTAGTTTGGGAATGTTTGCCCATTGATCAAGCATACATAACAAACATTTCTTTCTCCTAGAGGAAACAAAAGAAAATGAATGAATGCTGGTGAAAAGCGATAACTTTAGGTTAAAAAGAGTGTTATTGATTTGCTCTGTGCTATTTGAATTATTCATAACAAAAAGGAGAGAGTAGAGGTGCTTAGGGACACAGCATTTATTGAAAAGTCATAATGTTAAAAGTAGGAAAGAATTGAGAGTTAGAGATAAAGGAATTTTCCATTCTCTGATCTTTAATTCAGATATCCCCCTGTAGTCTTTGACAGCCGAATGAGTGCTGGGAAAATGAAGAATTAGCATGTGTATGACTCTATTGCTTGGACATGTGTGTATAGGACTATCAATTAGGCATCAAGCTTCAGATAAGGTGTTTTTGCTGAGTTTTCAACTCCTAACTACTTTGACGACCTTTCCTCATTCTGGAAATAATGTAGAGGCGAGGAGAATTTTCTTTCCTTCCGCTTCTTGAGGCTTTATAAATTGAGTCTACAAAACAAACTGACAGATTAACAATAGACAGATTAATAGGAAAAAGTGGGACTCAAGTATATTAAAGTGTGTATTGACACAAGGGCCAGACACAAATAAGAGATTCAAAGAGGAGCCAGATGGCTGAGTTTGGAGGTTACATTGGGAGGTTACAGAAAGAACAGAAACTTGTTTCTTCTTGGGAGGGTGGTGGGATGAGAGTAAGGGAGGAAGGCATGGAAGACCACAGCTGCCTTGCTATGAAGATGACAAATCTCAGAGCTGGTTTCCGAAAGAATGGATGGGAGCCTGTGGTAGAAGTTTCCTAGCAGATCCTTAAACATTTCAGACTTTTAGTATCTTTTTTTCTGTGAGCTAATCATTCCTAGGTTGGGACAAGGAGACAAGGAGGGCCTCAGAGAAAGCCTGTCTGCATCTGCTGTTGACTTCATTAGTGCAGATTTCCCTTCCAGATGCAAAACTCTGCCAAAAGGACAGCACTTCAAGATATTCCTGTGGTTTGCAGCCCCTTTGAGTAGCTATCTTGAAATATGCCAAAGAAATATATTTTGGGGTGAAATATTCCAGTTTCCTTCCATAGACTTGCCTTTCCTTTGATTTGTTCCTATGTCAATCTCAGTCTACCTCCTTAGTTTTTCTTGATCTATGTTTCAAACAGTCAGTGACTACATCTCTTTACATTTATCTCTATATACCCCTTTGGAGACAAATTTTAAGTCTACCAATATTAAGATTTGGTGAGAACATACAGCAACAGGAACTTGTATACATTCCTGATGGGAAAATACATTTTTATAAGAATCCAAGAAAACAATTTGGTAATGTTTCCATAAGATAGAAAATGTTCATTCTACAACTAATGATTCCCCAAAATATTTTCTTCATTGGTAAAACTGAGTTAATAATTGTATTTACTTCACAGATATCTTAGGATTAAATGAGTTAATAACTTTAAAACAAATAGGCTAATAAACGTTAGCCTTGTTATCGCCAGTAGTAGTTGTCGTAACTGTAATATTATCTTTATTATCCTTGTTAACTTTGTACCATAGAAAACTTGCACATCGCCCCTGGAAGACCTGTATAAGAACTCTTATAACATTAGTGTTTACAATAGCAAAAAAAAAAAAAAAAAAAAAAAGAAAGAAAGAAAACAACTAACTTATTCATTTAAGAGGGAATAGATAAGTTATTGGTATATTCATATAATGTCATATGATAGAATACTGTATAGGAGTTACACATATGAGAGATAAACCTCAAAACTGTATTACTGATCAAACATTTTTGGGGGGAGGAAATAAATTATGATACCAGTTACACTTGGACTTAAATATGCCAACAAACTGTATATACTTTTTTTTTTTTTTTTTTTGAGACAGAGTCTCACTCCATCACCAGGCGCCAGGCTGGAGTGCAGTGGCGCGACCTCGGCTCACTGCAACCTCCGCCGCCCGGGTTCAAGTCTCCTGCCTCAGCCTCCCGAGCAGCTGGGACTACAGGCATGCACCACCATGCCCAGCTATTTGGTTTTTTTTGTATTTTTAGTAGAGACGGGGTTTCACCATGTTGACCAGTATGGTCTCGATCTCTTGACCTCGTGATCCGCCCGCCTCGGCCTCCCAAAGTGCTGGGATTACAGGCGTGAGCCACCGCGCCCGGCCCAAACTGTATATACTTTTAAATGGATAATTACAAATGTTTTAGAAAAATATATGGTAACAATAACCCCCAAATTAAACATCATTGATGTCTCTTGGGATAGATGGGTCTGTAATCAGAGATTGAGATTTCAATCAAATCATTGTTTTATTATTTAAGTTGAGTGTTCACTGTACTGTTCTTTGTGTATTTTGTTATATCCTAAATGTTTCTCCCTTAAATAAATGACCAAACAGCAACAGAAAAGACTAAATAGCATACTAGTGAATCAGACATTTGTTTAAGTATTTGCTGTGAATAACAGTTATTAGTTAGCTTAAGAAGATTAAACACTGAATATTAGAAGTGTAAATACATATAAGTCTGAATAGAGCTTGATTGAAAGCAAACCGAACACACTGTGGAAATTCATCCATCAAGCACTTATTGGTACATACCGATGAAGTTAAGGAAGGCAGGATAGTTGACCTGAAAACCAAAACAGTGATTGGCTTTGCCAATTAAAGTGAGCTTAGTTGCTCTGTCTGCACTGAGTTAAAAACAAAAACAAAAATGATTTGTTGTTCTGTGGCCCTAGGGCAGGTCTCGTCCATTTATGTCTGAACTATTTTTACAGTGCTGTCTGGTTGTCTTTTATAATTTCCAGGTCAGCATTTTCTCCCATACTTACATTTCTAGAGGGTGATATTCTGTTTGAAGCACATCTCAGAGCCCACTCATCTATTCAGACAGATATTTATTAGGAGTCTATTAAAATGCCAAACATTGCGAGACATTGACTCAATCCTTGTAAATTGAGTGTTTGGTAAACACTGAAGATTAACTGTCCAAATGAGAGATATTCAACCTAAATGGGCCAGAAAGATAGGGAGGGAGGATGGTTGAGCAACCTCTGACATGTTTTAAAAATATCCCCCAAAGCCCAGGGCCTTTTACATTATGCTGGGATTGTCAATAGTGATTACTAAAAATATTTTTAAGGTCACAGTTTTAGTAAAAAAGGATGAGAGACAGTTCTAAGATTAATTTAACTTTCTACTTAATCATGAGGCTGATTTCAAATCCGTTTTAAAGTCTTACTGTGGCTTAATTGTTCCAACTCATAGTCCAGAAGTGTTAACACAAAATCACATTGCATGTTGAAAAAGCATTTCAGAGGACCAAGTCTCTTCTACCAGCACCAAGGGTGTTGTCACATGACAGTGAGTGAGGTTTCTGAAGTGGAAATTTGCCTTGGGAAAATCTTTGCAGTTGGAGGGATTTCTGTAGACACAGTATATGGCAGTTTGTTTGTTTTCTCCAATTGACTTATCCACGGCTTCTAACCTTGGCACAGCATCATTGTCCTTTTATTTGTATTTACCCACAGAGTGTTTACTACTAATAACAGTTATTATCATTGTATTTGTTGTTATAGATAAGATTAAATAAAGTATTGCCACTTGGCAGTCTCTGTTCAAAGCACTTTACATTCTTCCAGCTCAATCAGTCTAAGACCACCCAGGATAAGCCCCTAGTCCCACTAAGTTGGGTTGCTGATTTATTGCAATGAGAGAGAGTACACATCAGAGGAAGTGTGGGACATCTTACAAATAGAGGAAACAATGCAGTTATTATAGGAGAAAGGTGGAGTTTCAGGCAAGATTTAACTGAAGGAGTATTCTGATGGGCTCAAAGCACAGCAGGGCTATATTTAATGGACCAACATTAAGTCTGGACACAAAGTAGACCCAGGGTTCGTCCTGTTAATTGCTTTCAAACACCAAAGTTAAGGTAGATGTGATATATTGCAGCCAGAAACCTCTTATTTGAAGGTCTGCACATGAGTTGTAAGTCCAGGCTGCTTTTTTAAATATGAAATCTTCCAAGTAAGAAGGGGATGTTTTTTGTGAGAAACCTCCAAGAGCAGAGACCAGCAGGCTCACAGCCAGCAAGGAAATGAGACCCTAGTCCTACAACTGCAAGGAACTGAATTTGGGCAACAACCTGAATGATCTTGGAAACATTCTTCCCCAGAGACTCCAGCAAAGAATGCAACCTGGCCAATACTCTGATTTTAACATTGTGAGACCCTTAGCAGGCGAGTCAGGTGAGCCCACCCAGACTTCTGACCTACAGAAACTGTGTGTTTAAAAAAACCAGAGCCCAAACGAAGCAACCAAACAATCAAAAAGTGAGATGTTTCATGCGTACTGTTATGATTTCAAAGTCATATTTCTGATAGTCTATGATTTCAGAGAACAAAGTTTCTCAGTGAATAAGAAAACAGTTGTTGCCCAACAAAGAGGATTTTATGACACTTTACAACAGCAGTGTGTCCTTACAAGAAATATCATTAGCCATTAAGTTTGCAGCTGGTTTTATCTTCTGTATGTTTTCCAAGCCTAATGAATGGCCAGACATTTTTAGTTTCTCAGTCCAAGCTAATTTTTACTTTCTCAAAGTATTAACTTATTTAATCTTCAAAACAATGCTTTGGAGTAGGTGATATTACAGTTCCCCCTACTTTATAATGAAGAAACTGAAGTGTCAGGAGTGATAAGTTGCTTAAGGGACAGAGGGGGAGGTCATAAGGAGTGGTACCAGGCTTCAACTCAGGCCATCTGCCTTCAAAAGCAAGTACTGGTTGTACTGCTAATAGAGCCCTTACACACAGGCCAATAACAGGTAGTACCTTAGCGAATGGAAATAAAATTCCTCTTAGGGAAGAAAAATTAGTTACAAACATTTTTCAGGCTGGAATGTGAAATGGGTTTGTCCATGTGATGACAACAATAAAGAACATGAATGAATCTGGAAACCATCGTTCTCAGGAAACTGACACAAGAACAGAAAACTAAACTCTGCATGTTCTCACTCATAAGTGAGTGTTGAGCAATGAGTGAACACATGGACACAGGGAGGGGAACATCATACACTGGGGCCTGTTGGGGATGGAGGGACTAGAGGAGGGATGGCAGGGGGTGGGGGATAACATTAGGAGAAATACCTAATGTAGATGATGGGGTAGGGGAGGGGGAATGGATGCAGCAAACCACCATGGCATGTGTATAGCTATGTAATAAACCTGCACATTCTGCACATGTACTCCAGAACTTAAAGTATAATAATAATTTTAACAAAGAAAAAGAAGATAATTGAACCTCCATATTAACAATAATGAAAGCCCTAATGCTTGCATGCTCTCATATATGCTAAGGGCTACAAATGTGTATTAACTGACTTTAAAAAACATTATATGCTGGGCACGGTGGCTCACGCCTGTAATCCCAGCACTTTGGGAGGCTGAGGTGGTCGGATCACCTGAGGTCAGAAGTTTGAGACCAGCTTAACCAACACGGTGAAACCCCATCTCTACTAAAAATACAAAATTAGCCAGGTGTAGTGGCAAATGCCTGTCATCCCAGCTATTTGGGAGGCTGAGGCAGGAGAATCCCTTGATCTTGGAAGGCGGAGGTTGCAGTGAGCTGAGATGGTGCCAATGTACTCCAATCTGGGCAACAAGAGCGAAACCCCAAAACATTATGTATGTTAATTCATGTTACAAATCACTTGCGAACTAGGGTGATTCCTATTTCACAGACACAAAATGTGGCCCACAGGTCTAAAGTGACTTGTCTGAGGGCACATGAATTGTAATGGGTAGAGCTGGAATCCATACCCCAGAGGCTGGTTCCAAAGCCTGATTTCTTAGCTATTTTGTTATATAGGAATGTATGAGAATTAGGGGACACAGGGACAAAAAGAAGGGAAAAAGAAATAGAGGTGATGGGGTGGCTGAGCCCTATTGCAAGAGAATAGAAGGGTTTTGAAGCTCAGATGGCAAATATTTATTTTGAAGTTATTTGCATTGCTGTAATATAAACATTCCTCTCTCTCTAAATATGCTATACATATAAAGGTCTTATGTAAATGAGATTCTTTTGTAGTGGAGGTGGCAGTCAGGGAAAAACTATGAGTTTCACTTTTGGTTAAAAGAAAGTCCCAAAGTGTATAATGGAAAGTGTATCATTCACATAAGGTTGAATGTAGAAGCCAGAAGGAAATAGAATTTATGATTTTTTTTTTTTTTTTTTGGTGGGGCGAGGATTTGTAACTTTCCAGAACATTCACAGAGATTTGAGTCAATCCTACCAAAGTCTAAAGGAGCTAGAAGACTTTAGTTAACACCCAAGTTGCATTTCCATTAAGCAATTTCAGAGAGAACACTCTGAGTTGAATTTAGTCAAACCAGTAGCAGGTGACATATGATTAACTGTTAATTATTTCTGGCATCTAGCATAGTATCAGGTACTTGGTAGTCATTGAATAAATAAATATTTGTTGAATAAAAATAGTGAAGACATTAATGATGAGTTATTTTTAAACCACAATGACCAATAAACAGAAATACATTAATTATTTTATTCTGTCGTGCTTATAGGCAATCAAAAACTCTTTCCCACCCACACACTACATCTTTATCTTATGGGTTGTAGTATAGACTGCAGATGGTGGCTAGTGCCCTCCTGTCTATGACAATAGCACCTAGTGCATGTGTTGTGACTAAAAGCAACAAGTTGGTGGTACTTGAGTCATCAAATTCTGTATAACTGAAGTTGATTTGATGACATAGTGCATGTAAAATGGAAAGCACAAAGTCTTTCATGACTTCTCCTAAAGTTTTACATTAAACATTTTCTAAAATGGAAAGCTTTTTACAATGCAGCGTAATCTTTAAACCTCAGTTTTCTGAACATATTAAACTTTGTTTTCAGTAATTAATTTTTTTGAACTCTCATTTACTGCACAAATATTTACTGAGTGAACATTTCTGGGCTGTGATGCAATGGTGGTCTTAAGTGCAGGTAATTGGTGGCATTCTTGGTTCCAAACAGCAGAATCCGCTCTACCAGTTAAATAATAAAATACACTTATTTCAAAATACTAAATAGCTTGTAGCATTACAGAGGGTAAGAGAATTAGGCATGGAGACTATGCAGTCAGGAATGATGGCCAGATGACACCAATGGCTGCCCTAGGAGAGACCAAAGTGCTGCCACCATCAGGCACCAACTCTACAGGTTTTACTCTCTGTGACTTGCCATCTCAGCTACTGCTTCCTCTAAAGCAGGCATTCTCTCTGCCACAATTAGCCACCCTCAGCAGAGAATGGGTTCTTCATGATAACTGCTTTCTCTTCCAAGTCCAAGTTGGAAATATATGATGGAGTGGAGTTCAGGTCACATGTCCATGCCATAATTACAAAGAAGTCTAAAACAGCAAATAAGTGACTCTAGCTTCTACCTAAGAAAGCAGACTTATAAGAGGAGAAATTATCTAAAAATAGAAAGGCCACTTTAAACAAGCTGGTTAGTAACACAGATGGCACATGCCCACTCCAGCCATGGTGACATGTGGGAGTATATGCTGAGGTGTTTTCTCGACAAGGAGGGCTCTCCTTTAAAGGCTCTTAGCTTGCTGCTCTTGATCCTCTCTCTTCTTTACTCTTAGTTGTCATTTATTTCCACTGCTGATTAACAAGGGAGACATACTCGATTTTTAATTAGTTATGATAGATATAATTTGTTGAGCTCCTAGTATGTTCTAGGCTCTATGTAAGAAAGTTTTACATATATTTTAAATTTATTTCTCAAAAACCTTTATAAACTCATGACATAAATATTATTCTCCCAACCTTGAATTTTATAGGTGAAAAACTGAATCTCAGAGTAGTGGAGGTATGTGGTTGGAATCTGTAGGAGAGACAGAGTGACAGAGGTGAAATCTGAGCCCAGATCCCTAGGACTCCAGCTCCAATACTCTTCTTGCGCACTATGTTAAATCTTTCTCTGACTGGTCAATCATCCATGAACTGTTCTCCAGGCTGACTTATTACTTAACAGGTAACTATATTGACTTCCTCTGCTAAGAAAGTTAATGAAGTGCCCTGAATTCATTTTACTTACAAGAAATTCAAAAATACGAACAAAGTGATTGCCACACCATGTACCCCTTTGAGAGAGAAAGACAAAACACAACAGCTGCACTGTGTCAGAGTTAATCTTACGTGAGTTCTGCATTAATCAAGTTAGGAATACTGATCTTTCAAGAAATGCAGCCACCCTGCACTGATTCCTGGGGATTCAAGAAGGCATAGGACTCCATCTCCACATTTGGGGCTCATAGTCGGAAGGAGTCTTAACTGATAACTCTGTGGGTCTGATTTGATCAGTGTCTTCTAGTATCTCTATTTCCTGTCCTTTGACTCATCCCCCAATTTTCCTGACCTTCCTCTTATCTACTGTATTAGTCAGAGTTCTGTAGGGAAACAGAACAAATAGGGTGTTAATACAGTCATGTGTAACTTAGCAATGTTGATACATTCTGATAAAGGCATCATTAGGCAGCTTTGTTTTGTGAACACCATAGAGTGCCCTTACAGAAACCTACATGGTGCAGCCTACTACACACTTAGTCTATATGGCATAGTCTATTTCTCCTAGGATACAAACTTGTACATCATGTTACTGTACTGAATACTGTAGGCAATTGTAACACAATGCTAAGTATTTGTGTATCTAAATGTATCTAATTGTTGAGACACTTCAGGAAAAGATTAAAAGATATGCTACAAAAGATAAAAAATTGTGCATCTGTGTAGGGTACTTACCACGAATGGAGTTTGCAGGACTGTAAGTTGCTCGAGGTGAATAAGTGAATGAGTGGTGAGTGAATGAGAAGTCTTAAGACATTACTATACACTGAAAAGTTTATAAAGATTGCACACTTAAGATACATTAAATATATTAAATTTTTCTACGATAATAAATTAACTTACTGTAACTTTTTACTTTTCAAACTTAATTTTTTAACTTTTTGAATATTGTATAACATTAGCTTAAAACACAAAAATATTGTACAACTATACACAAATATCTTCTTTCTTTAGATCCTTATTCAATAAGCTTTATTTATTTATTTTTTCTGAGACAGAGTTTTGCTCTGTTGCTCAGGCTGGAGTGCAGTGGTGCAGCATCAGCTCACTGCAGCTCCTTCTGGGTTCAAATGATTCTCATGCCTCAGCCATCCAAGTAGCTGGGACTACAGGCGTGTGTCACTACACCCAGTTAATTTTGTATTTTTAGTAGAGACAGGCTTTCACCATGTTGATGAGGCTGGTCTCGAACTCCTGACCTCAAGTGATCCACCCACCTTGGCCTCCCAAATTGAGCTTTAATCGAGTCATTCATTATTTATTAAACTCTTTGTTAAAACGTATGGCACACATATGTACATTAGCCTAGGCCTACATAGTATCAGAATCAGCAGTATCACTTCTTTCACCTCCTCATTTGTCCTTCTGGAAGGTCTTCAGGGGCAATAATACTCATGGAGTTGTCATTTCCTATGATGATAATGATTTCTTCTGGAATACCTCCTGAAGGACATGCCTGAGGCTGTTTTATAGTTAACTTAAAAAAAAATAGGAGTACACTCTAAAATAGCAATACAAGTATAGTTTAATAAATACATAAACTAATAATCATTTATCATCACTATCAAATATATACTGTATATAATTGCATGTGCTAGATTTTTATATGACTGGCAGCACAGTATGTTTGTTTACATCAGCATCATCACAAATGAGTAATGCACTATGCTGTGATGTTAGATGGCTCTGACATCATGAGGTAATAGAAATGTTTCAGTTTCATTATAATCTTATGGGACCACTGTTGTAAATGCAGTTTGTCATTGACTGAAACATCTTTGAGTGGCACATGACTATATATCTGTGTATATATGTGTATAATACTGACTTATGCAATTATGGAGCTGGAAAATTTCACACCTGCTGTCTGATAGCTGGAGGCTCAGGAAAGCTGGTGGTGTCATTCATAGACTTGAGAACCAGAAAGCCAGCCATGTAGCTTCCAGTTCCATTCTGGAGCTCCAGGAATCAGGAGAGCTAAGGGCAGGGAAAGACCAAGTCCCAGCTCAAGCAGTCAGGCTGAGAGAGAGTGAGTTCAATCTCCCTCTGCCTTTGTGTTCCATTCAGGCCCTTAATGGAATAGATAAAGCCTATCCACATTGGAGAGGGCAATCTGCTTTACTCAGTCCACCAATTGAAATGCCAACCTCCTCTGGAAGTATCTTCACAGACACAATGGAAAATAATTCTTAACCTGTTATCGGGGTATCCCTAACCTGTTATCTGCGTATCCCATGGCTTAGTCAAGTTGACAGTATAAACATTACCTATCCTGTCTGCCAGTACTAAATAGGGAAGGTGCAGCTTGACGTTTATTTCCTCATTCAAACTTCAGTGACTCTGTAGATTTTTCCATCCACCCATTTACCTCATGGATAAAGGTTAACATAACTTAATGTCCCAAACAGAAAGAATGATTATCACTGTCCATCGTGAGCTGTCTATGGATCCTCAAATATACCTCTTAGCATGACTTATGCTTTCACAAGAGATGTTGGTTTTGAGAATATTAAGTCTACTCCTTGTGAAATTCACATATACACTTAAAATTTAGACTGTAGTATTTCCTAATGGACACTAAATTTGGGAAAGACATTGCCATTTTTAAAAAATAAGTTTGAAAAAAGAAGTGTAAAACTAACTTAAAAATGCTTTTTCCTTACACTGAGGTTGCTTTTATGTATTTGTGCAGAGATACTCAAACTGTGTTCCATGGAGTATCCACAACACGTGTGAAGGGTTTGGGGGGTGACAGTTGGAAGGAGCTGGGAGTACATGCAGCCTCATAAGTCCTTATCTGCTTCTCATGGCCACTATTGTTGAACTTCTTTGTATTTGGGGCTCTATGTAAACTTTCATTTGCAAAAAAGGATTCTACTATTCACAGAGTTTGGAAACCACTGAGGTATGAAAGGGTTAAGAGAAAGAGATTTGCAAAGAGCTAAAAATAGACTTGCCATTGGATCCAGCAATCTCACTACTGGACATCTACCCAAAGGAAAAGAAAGATTTACATATATATATATATATATATATATATATATATATATGAAGACCCCTGCACTCAAATGATTGTCACAGCATTGTTTACAATAGCAAAAATCATGGAATCAAATGTCCATCAATGGGTGATTGGATAAAGAGAATGTGGTACCTATACACCATGGCATACTATGTGCCATAAAAAAGAATGAAATCATGTCTTTTGCAGCAACATGAATGAAACTGGAGGCCCTAGTTTTCTGAAATAACTCAGAAACAGAAAATCAAATATCACATGTGTCACTTATAAGTGGAAGCTAAATAACATGAACATATGGATATATAGAGTGGAATGAGACACTGGAGACTTGAAAAAGTGGGAGAGTAGGAGAGGGATGAAGGATGAGGGATGAGCAATTACCTATTGAGCACAATACAATGTACATTATTTGGGTAATGGGTACACTAAAAGCCCAGATTTTACCACTATGCAATGTATCCCCATGTAACAGAATTGCCCTTACCCTTGTACTTCTAACTCCATAAGTTTTGTTTTGTTTTGTTTTAAAAGAGAGAAATATATTTCTCCCAGTCACTGAAAGGTGGAGGGAGCAGGTTAGGCTGCCCTGGGCCATTGGGTTTCAGTTATTTTCATTTTTTTTTCTCTAAGGTATGAATTCTTAGCATCCAAAATATCTATATTCATTTCTCAATTTAAAAATGTGCCCAAATTTTTACACACACACACACACACACACACACACACACACACTTGACTTTTTCTGAGACAGGGTCTTACTTTGTGTGTGTATATGTATATATATATACACACACACACACACACACACACACACACACACACACACAGACATATTCGACTTTTTCTGAGACAGGATCTTACTTTGTCACCCAGGCTGGAGTGCAGTAGCATGATCTAGGCTCAGCCTCTGCCTTCTGAACTCAAGTGACCCTCTTACCTCAGCCTCCCCAAGTAGCTGAGACTATAGGTGCACAACACCAGGCCCAGCTAAATTTTGTATTATTATGTAGAGTCAGGATCTCACTATGTTGCCCAGGCTGGGCTTGAATGACTGGGCTCAAGGGATCTACCCACCTTGGTCCCCCAAAATGTTGGGATTACAGGTGTGAGCCACTGTGCCCAGCCACAAGTATATATTACTTGAACAAATCTGACATTTTGGATTTCCCTCAAGTGATCTTGTCCATTAAGACAAACACTAAAAAAGTTCATTCTCCTCAAATAATTTGGGTGTGGAATTTTCCCATGGCTTAGACTGTAAGGTTGGCTTCCCAGTTCTTACTCTACTTTTATTTATTTATTTATTTGCATGTAGCAAAAGGTCTTCTGCTCTTTTTTAAAACATAAAGACAGGCCAGGTGTGGTGACTCACACCTGTAATCCCAGCAGTTTGGGAGGCCGAGGCAGGAGGATTATTTGAGCCCAAGAGTTTGAGACCCGCCTTGGCAACATTAAATAGAAAAAAGAAGAAGAAAATAATTTATTTTTTTTTTAAAGTGAAAGTATTGCCTTAAAAACTCCTGAAATAAGACCCAGTGGTCTATTTATAGCTACCCTCAGCTCACTTGCTCAGGGCTGACACAAACGTCTCAGCTTTGAGTCAGCACAATGTCTCCTGTCTGTGTTTAGATGGTTTTTCATAGAGACAGGGTTTCACAAATTTTAGATGCTTGGCTCTGAATTTGAGGTCAACCAGGTGCTGGAAATGTTTGGTTGACATTATGTTGCACATGGCCCAACTTTAGCCTGACAACATCAGTCCTGGCTATATGTGCCACCGATGGCAGTATTCATTTCATTCCTCTTCCATATTTGGATGCTTGACACTCTCGCGGTTCACCCTGCACATATACACAGCAACCAGTGGACTTCTCTGGTTCCTTTCACAGTGCTGTGGCTGGGCTCTGGAATATAGAGAACCATTGGGTGACCTTGCAATGAAAAATGCGAAACCCCCCAAATGACGCTGGGCTCATTAGCAGCTTTTCTCCTCAGGTCCCCTGCACAGTGCAGAGTTCTTAGTAGGCAGAGAAACAAGGTAGGATCAGAATGAGGTCCTGAATCAAGCCCCAAATTATTGCTGAGTTTTGCTCCTGGCAGAAAAGTCCTATAACTGACCCGAAGCATCAACCTGCAAATTGGCCTTCAGAGTTCTCCTCAGTGGCTCAAGAGAGACCAAACACTGTAGTTAAGCCTGGGCCAGGCATTCAATTATCCTGTTTCTTCTCCATTGCTCTGGTGGCTCTGGATTGAAGGGAGTCCCTGTGCAGCCACAGAGGGCAGCCCTATCTTGATTGCTCTGCTCAGAGGGACAAGCTACCATTTGAGTCTTGATTTTTTTTTTTCAAATAAGTTACTTTTAAAGCAGTCTTTAAACGATTCTTAACAGTCTTGCAAGCTGTAAAGGTAGATCCTTGTTTCTTCACATGTGGGAAGGAGAACAGGGAAGCCCCTTGTAAGGACCAGTGGTTTATATCTGGACTTTAAAGCATTCATTCATTCATTCAACAGATATTTATTGAGGACACAATATGGGCCAAGAACTTATCTAGGTCCATCAGGGTATTCATCAGCAAACAAAACAAAGCTCTCATACTCCTGGCACCTGCATTTTGGCCATTAAATGTATTAAGACTCACCCAGAAGGAAACAATGACCATTGCCACACATTGATTCCCTAGTACTGTGAAACCAGTGCCATGCCTGCCTTGCTCAGGGTCCAGCACACATTCGTGTTCACCACGGCACACAGCCAAGCTTGCTGGCATCTCTAACAGCTCACGCTTCCTCACAGCAGCGTAGATGAAGGTGACCAGTGCCCAGGTTATCAGGGGCTTCACCAGGACACCTCCAGCAGCTGGCATTTTGTCCCTTCTCCCACCCCCTGGCTTTGGTATGTTGTGGAGGACAATTTGGTGCCAAGTTTCATAGATCTCCTGTTAATTTTTCAGCATTGGGCTGATGTTTGTCTAAAAACAACCTAATTTTTAAAAATGGACCAAGAGGCCGGGTGTGATGACTCACACCTGTAATTCTAGCACTTTGGAAGGCTGAGGTGGGCGGATCACCTGAGGTCAGAAGTTTGAGACCAACCTGGCCAACATAGTGAAACCCTGTCTCTACTAAAATATAAAAATTAGGTGGGCATGGTGGCAGGTGCCATGATCCCAGCTACTTGGGAGGCTGAGGCAGGAGAATTGCTTGAACCTAGGAGGCAGAGGTTGCAGTGAGGCAAGATCATGCCACTGTACTCCAGCCTGGGTGACAGAGCAAGACACCATCTCAAAAAAAAAAAAAAAAAAAAAAAGCCCAAGAACCTGAACAGACATTTCTCAAAAGAAGCTACATTAACGGTCAACAGCAATATTTAAAAAAGTGCTCAACGTCACAAATCATCAGGAAAATGCAAATCAAAACCACAATGAGATGCCACTTCATACTTGTTAGGATGACTGTTATCAAAAACCTCTAAGATAACAAGTGTTGGTGAGGGTATGCAGAAAAGGCAACCCTTGTACACTATTGGTGGGAATGTCAACTGCTATAGCCATTATGGAAAACAATGTGGAGATTTCTTAAAAATTTAAAGAGAAACTGTCATAAGATCCAGCAATCCCACTTCTGGGTATACAACCATAGAAAATGAAATCAGCATATCAAAGTGACACCGATACTCCCATGTCACTGCAGGATTATTCGCTATAGCTAAGAAAAGGAATTGGCCTAAGTGTCCATTGATGGATGAATTTATAAAGAAAATGTTGTATACATATACACACAAATTAAATATTATTCAGCCCTATAAAGAAGGAAATTGTGCTATTTGCAAAAACATGGGTGAAACTGGAGAACATTATACTAGATAAAGTAAAGCAGACTCAGACAAATACCACATATCTCATTTATATGTGGAATCTAAAATAGTGAAATTTACTAAAGTGGAGAGTAGAATAATGGTTGGCAGGGGCTGGGAGGGAGGGGGAAAAGGGATGATTTGGTCAAAGCATACAAAATTTCATTTATGCAAGATGAACACATTCTGAAGATCAAACGTATAGTATGGTGACAATCGCAATACTGTATTGAATACTTGAAATTTGCAAAGACTGTAAATCTTAAGTGTTCTCACCACAAAAAGGAGAAAAATTTTAGCTATATGAGGTGATAGATATGATGTAGTTATCATTTCATAATGTATCCACTTCAAAACATCAAGTTGTATATTCTAAATGTATATTTTTATTAGTTAATTATACATCAATAAAGCTGAAAACTTCTGTCATCTATCTACCTATCATTTATCTGTCTATCTATCTATCTATCTATCTATCTATCTATCTATCTATCTATCTCCTACCTACCTATCACCTTTCTCCCATCTTACATGCTGTTCTCATAATGTGACAATCACTCCTGCTGAAAATTGGAACAACATTCTCTTCCCTTGAATCTGAGTAGGGGCGTGGGGAGGGCTTGCTACCACAACAGATCATGGTGGAAGTGATGCTATGTGACTTCTGAGGCTTGGTCGTCAACAGTGATATAACTTTTACTTTCTCTTTCTCTCTCGTTCTCTCATTGTCCATGAGACTTGGGAGCTCTGAGCAACTGTGTAAGAAAACTGACTACCTGCAACTGCCATGTTTGTTAGACCTTGTGGGGGACTACATGTAGACAGGGGGAGTTGCTCCAGCCCACACCTGTCTGAGATGACCCCAGTCTCAGTCACCACTTGACTGCAGTGCCATGAGAGACCCTGAGACAGAACTGCCCAGCTGAGCTACTCCTATATTTCTGTCTCACAGAAATCATGAGGTAATCAGTGATTATTGTTTTAAGCCACAAAGTTTTGGAGTGGCTTGTTACATAGCAATGGATAACTAATGCAGAAAGTTTCATAGTCAATAAACATGTGGCCCTTAGAAATTGGTTTACAGCCCATTTTGGTTGAATGTCTGAGATTCAAACATTCAAAAATAATATTTAACTTTTATTGTGAACTTGGAATGTATCCAGCAGGCTCTGTTTTAAGTGCTTTGGATCAATTAATTCATTCAATTGTTGTAGCAACTCCAGACTGCAATGGGAAATAGGTGTAAAAAGGAAGCACAGAGAAGCGAGGTAACTTGCTTGATGTTGCACAGCTCGTCAATGGCAGATGAGGAGTTAACAAATCACATACAGATATTGCTCCATCAAATCTAAAATCACACAGATCACAGAATAATTTTTTGAACCTTGTTGGGACTTAAACAGAATTTAAACTCAAGAAGTACTGTCATTTGGGAAGGAGAAACTGATATTGGTGTTCTTCATTTTGGTGACATTTCAATGAAAATAAAAGTAAAATTATGCAGGAATTTAGACTAGAATCTTGTGTATTTACATCTGTCTCTCTACAATATGAGAATAGCCCATTTTTCTTGACACTTTAGGTCACTAGCATGGGAGCCACCTGAAGGCAGAGACTGTGTCTTGTTCATTTTGTTTTCTTTGTTTCTAGGACATAATAAGTGCCCAGCATGTAGCTGTGAACTAAATAAATAGATGTGAATTTTTATATAAAAGAGATTACAGTAGTACCTCCTTATTCGTGGTTTTATTTTCCACAATTTTAGTTATGTGCAGTACAGTATTCATGATTTCTGTCATCCGTTGGGGATCTTGGAACATATCCTCTTAAGATAAAGACAACTTTAAATATTATATAGCTTTGTATTACACTACTTGACTGTGTCTGGGGATATAGCAAGTGGTCAAAATGTTTGCTAAATGAACTGGTTCAGCAGATTACAGGTTTTAGCTAGAGACCTAAGAAGTAGCAATTTTATGGAAAGTAGTAAGCTTATGTATCTCCAGAATGAATACATTTCTTTTAAAGCAGGTTTAGAAGCCAAATGCCCTTGCATTCTGGAGGGAACAGAGATATTTTCATTTTATACCTAATGAAGAATACGATTTTTAAACTTTTCTTTCTTTCAAAACTGATTCATTCACCTACAACACTGATCTATGTCATTTGGAATTGAACTTAAGCTTAGAGCTGTACCTCTATTTCTTTGACCTCTGTTTCATGTCGAAGGAAAATAATTAGATTCCTATTTTTAACTCCCAGGAGTTAAAAATAGTCCTAGTTTTAAACTCCCAGGTTGCTGGAGGTTGAGTATGATGAGGAGGCAACCATGTGGGCCAGTGGGGGAAATATGCTTACTTAATTTCATGACCATAACAGTTGGCCATGATAGATTGGCTGGGACTAGATCACCCCAAAATAACATTCTTCTATAGTCACAAGGCCATGGAGTAATTACATTGTCCAATCCCTTGACAAGTGAAGAAAACAGAGACTATAGAGAGGTGAAAACTATAGAGAGGTGAAGTTACTTGCCCAAGGTTACAGTTACTAGCAGAACTAGAAATGAGGTCCCTAAAATCTACGTGTCATTTGCATTATTTCAACGTCTCCCCAGTATTAAGTATGATTATGTGTCCTTCTACTTTTGGGGCACAGTTTCCATTCTGTTTTTCCAAAAATGTTTCTTCTCCCTTCATTCCTCTTAATTCTCTGTTTGTTAAGGTTTTTTTTAATTTCAAAGTTGTTTATAGGAATTAACTTTGGTTAACTTAAGAGAAAGTGATTCAGTGGGAAGCTCACAGAACGTAGGGCAGGTGGAGACTGAGAGATAGCAGGTGGGAGCATCTTGGTCAGGAGGCTGCCACAGGACTGAGCTCTCTTTGGTTTAAGGCCACTTGTCTGTCTATTTAGGTTTTATGCTCCATGCTGTGACTGTCTGGTGGTTCAGGTTTATGTCATTTGACTCAAGTAAGTGATTCTAACTAAGGAGAGCAGGGCTCTGGTCATATTCCAGCTTAGTTTCTACCCATTTATTGGAACAGAATTACATCTAATATCCTTGGCTCAATCCAGAGCCACTATAGCAGTGGAAAAGAAACAGTACAATAAGATATTTTGAAAGAGATAGTGAAGAGATACCATATTCGAATAACTTTAAATACAGTATAATTGTTTTACTTTATTGTTAGTTATTGTTATTAATCTCTTTCTGTGCCTAATTTATAAATTAAACTTTATTATAGGTATGTATGTATGGGAAAAATTATATAATATATAGGGTCTGATGTTATTCAATGTTGTCCATAAACTAAAGAATGAGCCTCATAAAGATTTATTGATGATAACAGCTGTGTTTCTCTCCCCTAACTTTTTCCGATATCAAGGATCAAGCCCTACATATCATGAGCTCAGTCCATCCTGGGTCTGCCTAAAACAACACCTCCACTCATTGCATAATAGAAAGGGAAGTTCTCCTGGGCACCTGCATTTCCAGCTTAGTTTGATTTTCCTGAGAAGCAGACCATGAGATAAGCACTCAAGTACAAGTAGTGCATTTGGAAGATAATCCCAGGAGGCACCTGGGGGGCACTGGGAAACTGAGATAGGGAAGGGAAGGTAGCTGGTAACCAGGCTAACTAACCCTGCTGCTGCCACTGGGCACCTGGAGCTGTTTAATCCGGGGGTGGGCTCAAGCTAGATAACATTTATTCCCCAAAAGGTGAAGAGCGCCTGCTGCAAGCCAGTAACCACATCCAGTGACAGAGCTCATGCACCTGCTGCTCCCCACCCTTGAGGGTGCCCATCTATGCTCAAACTGAAACTACCCAGGTAAAAACACAACATCCCTTTCTGTTGGGACTTCAAATGTTCCTAGGGAAGGAGTAGGCAGGCCTATGACACCTGGGATCCATTAGATGGCTGTATTGCATTTCTTTACATTAACCAAAATGAAGGGAGTCCCTGTGCAGCCACAGAGGGCAGCCCTATCTTGATTGCTCTGCTCAGAGGGACAAGCTGCCATTAAATAATTCACCCAAGGTCTAAATCCCCTGTTCAGTCAATCCTCATGGAAAAATCATGTGGCCTCACCTAGTTGTCTGTCCTGAAGGAGGGGATGATGCTGGCAGAGAAAGAGCAGAATGGATGCCTTGGAGTCTTCCATTTGAAACACACTGAAGCCCATGTTCAGGATAATTGAATGCCTGGCCCAGGCTTAACTGCAGTGTTTGGTCTCTCTTGAGCCACCGAGGAGAACTCTGAAGGCCAATTTGCAGGCTGATGCTTTGGGTCAGGTATAGGACTTTTCTGCCAGCAGCAAAACTCAGCAATAATTTGGAGCCTGACTCAGGACCTCATTCTGATCCTACCTTGTTTCTCTGCCTACTAAGAAGTGTGCACTGTGCAGGGAACCTGAGGAGCTTAATCCCACTGGGGAACTTGGAGAGCTTGTGTAGAACCCACACTGCATATTTATTCCACCCAAGGGCAAGGGAGCTGTGATTTGTATTCGCCAGCTCTCATCAGTCATTGTTTGATATCTCTTGGGAGGAGGTGGTGACAGTCACTCTCCAAGCACTTACGGGCACATGTGGTCTCAGAAAGCAAAGCAGAGGCTGATAGCTGGAAGCCAAATGGTCTTACAATAACATAGTGTCTTAGTTTCCTATTAATTTCTATTGCTTTCCCATCAGTGTTCTGATTATCACAAACTTAGTAGCCAAGACAAAAATTTCATTTACAGTCTGGAGGTCAGAAGTCTAAAATCAAAGTGCTGAAGGGCTGAGTTCCACCTAGAGTCTCATATCCTTCGCCCACTTTTGAATGGGCTTGTTTGTTTTTTTCTTGTAAATCTGTTTCAGTTCTTTGTAGATTCTGGATATTAGCCCTTTGTCAGATGGGTAGACTGCAAAAATTTTTTCCCATTCTATTGGTTGCCGATTCACTCTAATGACTGTTTCTTTTACTGTGCAGAAGCTGTGGAGTTTGATTAGGTCCCATTTGTCTATTTTGGCTTTTGTTGCCAATGCTTTTGCTGTTTTGGTCATGAAGTCCTTGCCTATGCCTATGTCCTGAATGGTTTTGCCTAGATTTTCTTCTAGGGTTTTTATGGTGTTGGGTCTTATGTTTAAGTCTTTAATCCATCTGGAGTTAATTTTAGTGTAAGGTGTCAGGAAGGGGTCCAGTTTCTGCTTTCTGCACATGGCTAGCCAGTTTTCCCAACACCATTTATTAAACAGGGACTCCTTTCCCCATTGCTTG
>PVKV010022400.1:0-35455 GCA_004027835.1 Alouatta palliata
ATTTTTGTATTTTTAGTAGAGACAGGGTTTCACCACGTTGACCAGGATGGTCTCGATCTCTTGACCTCGTGATCCACCCGCCTCGGCCTCCCAAAGTGCTGGGATTATAGGCATGAGCCACCGCGCCCGGCCGTAATACCCCTTTTAAGGAGTGTCATGGACGGATATGGCGTGTTCTCTTCTCAGTTCATTTAATAGACAAAACGGAAGGACATCTCTAAGAGTGATGTAAGAAAAAAAAGAGAAGGACAGAGAGGCCAAAAAACTCTTTTTTTACTCCTATGCAGGAACTGTGTGTGTGTGTATGTATGTATGTATATGTTTATTTATTTATTGGGACAGGGTCTCGCTCTGTCATCCAGGCTGGAGTGCAGTGGCGTGATCATAGCTTACTGTAACCTCCACCTCCTGGCTCAAACGATCCTCCAGCCTCAGCCTCCCAAGTAGCTGGGACTGCAGGAATCTGCCACCATGCCTGGCCCCTCAGCGGCTGTTTTTACAGTATTGACTCTGTCAGGCACTGTTCTAGGCTCTGGACCCTTGATCAGTGTCACCAGTGAGCTTAGGACAGAGCTGACATCTCCTGCCTATTCTTTTGGCTTTGCTCCTCCTAGGGCTTCTCTGGAGAAGGGCCCTTTGAAGCTTGTGGGATTTCGGGGTTTATTGAAATATCTGCCTTTTTACAGGTGTCTGATGCTTCCTGAGTTAAGGAAAGGGAATTACCATAATGTAACATACCATGGTCTCTGCCCACAGATGAAGTACCACCGTCATCTGATTATAAAGCCTCCAAGCCTCTCTTTCGAAGGACTGCTTCAAACCATTCTCGCGGACTGTGGCTAACGGAGTTTCTCCTGGGGGCCATGGCTCATTCCTTGCTGTCTGTCCCAGTGGAGACTTCCCACAAGGGTGAAAAGCTAGAACAGTGGCTTTTTTCTTAAGCAAGGCCATTAGATGGTACAGTAACCGCTTTCAGATGCTGCTGATGTGGCCCAGATTCCGTATTGTGACCCAGAGGTGAAAGGCTACATATTCCATTACAAGCCTGAGCCAATCCGCCTCCAGACGCCGGTGCATTTCAGCAGAGAAAGGAAGGATAGGGTGACATACACACTAGACAGCAGCTATAAGTATGGGAAAGTCTAAGAACAGAGCTTCAGTTTCTAGAGATGCTTTTGTAAAGTGCATTACCTACGTTAATACAAAAATACCAATGATGTAATCATGTATTCCTGGAATATAGGCAGCATTGAACTAAATCTATGTGCATATTTCATATGAACATATATAGTAAATACATAGAATTATGAAGTGCTAGGTTCAGATCTAGGTTTTTTCTCTTTCCCTGCTATAATTTTGAGAATTGATGAAATCTTTGCTATATAGTTTAACTCCATCAAAAACAAGAACAGGCCTGAAATAAGAATCTTAGAAGGTTAACACTCACTTTTTTCTTTCTTTTTTTGAGATAGAATCTTGCTTTGTCCCCCAGGCTGGAGTGCAGTGGCACGATCTCAGCTCATTACAACCTCCATCTTCTGGGTCCAAGCAATTCTTGTGCCTCAGCCTCCTGAGTAGCTGAGATGACAGGCGTGCACCACCACACCTGGCTAATTTTTTGTTTTTTAGTTAAGATGGGGTTTCACCATGTTGGCCAGGCTGGTGTCTAACTCCTGGCCTCAAGTGATCCACCCACCTCGGCCTCCCAAAGTGCTGAGATTACAGGTGTGAGCCACCACACTCAGCCCAAACTCACTTCTTCTTCAGGTCTCAGGTCCAGTGTTCAGCTTTGTTCACTTTGGGAGGCCGGTGAGATTGACCACTTGTGCTGTGAACATGATTACGATGGATTATTCAGGTAAGGTGGAGATGAGAACACAGAGAATCAGAACAGGGAACTTGGAATAGGGAAAGTAAATAGGCATGGTTACCTGTTTATTTTGAGGTTTTGGGTGGCTATTAGCCCTACAAGTGCCAGCCAAAGTCAGATTTCTTTTGGCTGAGATCCTTTGAGAGTCTGTCAATGTAAGATTTTTTAAACAGCAAGTATAGGCTGGGCACCGTGGCTCACGCCTATAATCCCAGTACTTTCAGAGGCTGAGGTGGGCAGATCACCTGAGGTCAGGAGTTCAAGACCAGCCTGATCAACATTCAGAAATCTCATCTCTACTAAAAATACAAAATTAGCTGGGCGTGGTGGCGCATGCCTGTAATCCCAGCTACTCAGGAGGCTGAGGCAGGAGAATCGCTTGAACCCAGGAGGTGGAGGTTGCAGTGAGCTGAGATTGAGCCATTGCACTCCAGCCTGGGCAACAAGAGCGAAACTCTGTCTCAAAAAAAATGATAATAATTTAAAAAATTAAAAATAAAAAGCAAGTACAAAAAATTAGAAGACGCAGTTTTGTGGCAAAGGGTAGAAAGTCACTACATTCATCTATGATTAAAAATAGTGAAGAAACCATAATTCAAATAATCTAATCTCTTTTATTGTAATCATATTTACTCAAAAACCTCTTTTGTTTGTTCCATTTCGAATTGTTTTCCCTTCCTGTGTAGAGTTAAAAGAGCCATGGGCTTTACTGAAGAGTGGAGAAATTTTATTCTCAGAAATTTTGCCTCAATGTTTATTTCCTGGGAGACACTGGCATTTTCTTTTAAAAAATATTTGTGTAGGGAAAAGTAGTGTCAGATCTGTAATGGTCAGACTGGAACTTACTGGTAAGTGGAATGTCGTATTTCATGGAAGGAGCTCAGAGTTCAGGAAGGGTGCTCCTGCTGAGTCTATCATGGATTTATCTGCAGCCCAGATGCTCCTGGAGGTGCATCCTTGCTGGCAAGCCTGGCGTTGGGGGGATGAAGCCTGCAGAAGGGCCTGATGGGTATTATATAAAATGCCATGTGTCAGCCACTCCCCACAACATGCCAGCTGGGCATGGAACCTAGTTCAGCTCTGTCATGCCCAGTCTGAAGGCTTCTGGGACACCGGTGGGTCAGCCGGCCAACTCCTCCTGTGAACCACTCCTTCATCTGTAGTGGAAGGAGTATGGCTCACAGGATGTGCTACCAGGCCATGGGGCCTCTGACTTTCAGATGAGTCTTCTGTGACTTTTAAAGGCCGTGTTTACTTCTGAATATAACCTGGGCGGAAGCATTTAGCAGCCTCCGGTACTTTTGTGAATTGGTACTTTACAGAGAGCTCTCTTGGCCAGCTATTTGCCATAAGTCCTTTTTTTTGAGACGGAGTTGCGCTCTTGTTGCCCAGGCTGGAGTGCAATGGTGTGATCTTGGCTCACTGTTTTTTGAACCGCTTCCCAGTTTCAAGTGATTCTCCTGCCTTAGCCTCCCAAGTACCTGGGATTACAGGCATGTGCCACCACACCCAGCTAATTTTGTATTTTTAGTAGAGATGGGATTTCTCCATGTTAGTCAGGCTGGTCTCGAACTCCTGACCTCAGGTGATCCACCTGCCTCAGCCTCCCAAAGTTCTGGGATTACAGATGTGAACCGCCGTGCCCAGCCACCATAAAGTCTTTAAGCATAGACACACAGGAGTATAGCCATTCCCTTTGTTTTTAATTAATTAAGTAATTTCTAGAGACAGGGTTTTGCTCTGTCGCCTGGGCTGGAGTGTAGCAGCAAGATCCTGGTTCACTGCAGCCTCAAACTCCTTGGGACCTCAGCCTCCTGGGTAGCTGGGACCACAGGTGTGTGCCACCACGCCTAGCTATTTTTAAAATTGCTTGTAAAGATGGGGTCTTGCTATGTTGCCCAGGCTGGCCTCAAATGCCTGCCTTCAAGCCTCCTGCATCAGCCTCTCAAAGTGCTGGGATTATAGGTATGAGGCACTGCACCTGACCCATTCCTCCCCTTGGAAAAAAAAAAAAAGGCAACCCTGCCTTTATTGATTCCTACTTCCCCCAGGATATCACTGTCTCTTGAAAGAGTGTTGCCAAGAAACTCTATTTGTTTTTTTAATTATATATTTTAAAGAGGAAATCCTATTTAGAGACTTTTTTTTGTGGGAATGGCTTCGGAGTATCAAACTTCTGAAGAACCTGGACTATGTTGGGGGCATTTTATGGTGATAGTGCAGTCACCTCACACTGAGGAATGGCTCGGCCGAGCAAGCCAGTGAAGCAAATGGCAGGAGAGGTGACTTCCTGGCATCCTGGGTCTCTGCGGAGGAAGTCCCTGTCACACTGTCGTTTACCTCACCGTATATGAGATGGAGGGGTAGGATTCATTGCTGTTTGGTTTTGATTTTACTTGTTTCTAGGAGTGTTTGTGTGTGTTGCCGGGGGAAACACACACACACACACACACACACACACACTCAGTGTTCTGGTGATGGATAATGGTGATGGAAGTTTAGGCCTGTTTCTCACCCTTCAAGTGAGACTGGAGAAAAATAGTCTCCGGAACCTCTGGAACCCTGGTTTTCCCTATCACAAGTTTAATGGTTTCAGGTCCTATGTTTTTAGCTGGGAAAATGAAAGCCGGTCAGCGGCGATTACAGTTTTTTGTTTAGAGAGAAGGCAAAGAGACTGCATGAAGATTTGGTGTGGATTTGGACTGGGGTTAGCCACCATCCAGGGAAGAGATCTGAAGACTGAGAATGAGGCCGGGTTGTGCAGGTGAGCACAGCTCTCTTTGCCAGTGAGATTGTGATGCTTCTGGGCAGAGATATTTTGTCCCTCAGGAGAGTATCAAATCACAGAGGTGACATCTCACTGCCACTGCTTTGTTACAGGAAAAAGACCTGTACCTCAGAATGATTCCTAGGCTCTGAGCCACTTTTCGAGTGATTCCAGTCACATTCAGAAAATAGATAATCTACTATGTGTTTGTGCCGTGCTGGGAGTTCACAACCAAGTAATCGAGTCAGACTCTGGAGCCGTCATCGTGCGTTTGGCGCTGGTTTTAAAATAAGAGGACTGGTGTCTTTCAGGCTTTGGTTTTTTGTTTTGTCACCTGCTGTTTTCTTAGTCCTTTCTGTGATCCAGTTCTTGGACTGTCTCTTCAGTCGTCAGTCTCTTGGTAGTCTTTACACTGTTTTCCTTTTTAACTGCAGTAGAATATATGTAACGTAAAATTTGCCATGTTATTCCTTTCTGAGTGTTGGTGCAGTGGCTGTCCGTATCATCACACGCCATCAACCGTCCGTTTCCACCATCTCAGACTCCAGCTCTATGTGCGTTCAGGCAATGACTCTTGTTACGAAAGTGCTTAATAATCACGTTTGTGCTGTTTAACCCCTTTACCCTGATTTCCTCCCCCTTTCTTGCTCCTTTTCTTTTTCTTTCTTTTTTTTTTTTTTTTGAAACGGAGCTTTGCTCTTGTTGCCCAGGCCGGAGTACAATGGCGCAGATCTCAGCTAACCTCAACCTCCGCCTCCCGGGTTCGAGCGATTCTTCTGCCTCGGCCTCCTGAGTAGCTGGGATTACAGGCATGCATTACCACACCTGACTCATTTGTTGTGTTTTTTTAGTACAGACGGGTTTCACCATGTCGGCCAGGGAGGTCTCAAGCTCCTGACCTCAGGTGATCCGCCCGCCTTGGCCTCCCAAAGTGCTGGGATTACAGGCAGGAGCCACTGCGCCCAGTCTCTCGATCCTTTTCTAGTAGTTTCTACTAATAGATCACCTGAGTAAGACTGCCCGTGTCAAGCCTGGTGTTGCCTTGGATTTTGGGGATGAAGGCTGCTGGTACGACCTGTGACATGAGCAGCCACATGCATGTCTGAGTGGAAAGCGTGTGGGGATGGCTGTCCAACTCTCCGGGCAAGTGGGGGCTCTGTGCCTTACTCCCCAGCCACCTGACATTCAACCTGCCTCCGGGTAAATAATTCTTATCAAGTGTTTACTTGGAACAATTCTTAACCATGTGTGTGTTTTTTTAAAAATAATTACTGATACTTGTATTTTAAGCTGTGTACAAATGTTAATGTTTGACACAGATATTCTAACCATTAGAGACATTTAATGAAAACTTGTAAATAGGCAAATTGAAATTTAAAGAGACTGCTCCTGTCTTTGTGAAAGCAGGAATTAGCTCTGTTGGCTTTCATTTCCCCCTCCCCACTCCAAGATATTTTTAAATGAAATAGGGTTTGAAATTCTCCAGAGAATGCTTGAAAGAGAAAGATCCAAGTGACCTCATTAAGTCGTTCATTCATGTATTCATTTATCTCACATTTATTAAGCTCCCAATATGTGCCACTTTCTCTGTGTTATATACTACTATGGATTCAAAAACAAAGGAGGCTGGGCTCTGTGGCTCACACCTGTAATCCCAGCTCTTTGGGACGCTGAGATGGGTGGATCACGTGAGGTCAGCAGTTCGAGACCAGCCTGGCCAACATGGCGAAACCCCGTCTCTACTAAAAATACAAAAATTAGTTGAGTGTGGTGGTGTGCGCCTGTAATCCCAGCTACTTGGGAGGCTGAGGCAGGAGAATCACTTGAACCCAGGAGGTGGAGGTTGCAGGGAGCAGACGTCACGCCACTGCACTCTAGCCTAGCGACAGAGTGAGACTTTGTATCAAAAACAAAACAAATCAAAAAACCAAGGAGACCCCAACATTGGTCTTGAGAGGTTTACCAACCAGGAGGGGAGATCAGTGTGTAAAGAAGCAAACAAGTCTGAAAGTATCCTGAAGGCTACAGCGCAAGAGTGGGTAGAAGGCGGGTAATCCAGGAGTTGTCGGCAAGATCAACGGTGGAGCTTTCATCTGAGCCACGAGGACAATCAGGTGTTTGCTTTGGAGACAGAGGGTGGACAAGACATTCTGGAGAGCTGCAGCTGGCGGCCAGAGGCAGTGGGGCATGAAGCACCTGGTGCATGGCCTGTGCGGGCCCGGGCGGTGAGGGCAAAGACAGTGAGGAGACGAGGCAGTGCCTGGGGGCCTGGCCAGTGACCTGGCTCTCTTGCATCCTGATGAAGATGGGGACCAGATCTGTGTGCCTGGATATCACTGGCAGCAGCAAGGAGATTTGGAAGCCACATCGCAGCCGGAGACAGACAAGAGGCTAGTGCCATGCTTTTAAAGAAATAGCAGAGATATTTTGCTTTTTAAACATTTGGCTTCACTGGAACTTTTGTCTTCCTATGAAATATTGGAGGATGTCAGAACCTCCCCCATTTCTAAGTGTGGGAGAGACTCATGTATCTCTGCCTTTGGGGTAAACATTCAGCTTGAGATGCTGCAGGTAGAGAGAGAGGAGTGGGTAAGAATGCAGCCATTGGATTCCAGTGAGTCTGTGTTCTCATTCTGGCTCTCCTCTTAAATAGTGCTGCAGTTTGGGGCAACTTTCTCAACTCTGTCCTTGCCTCAACTTCCACATCTGTAAAATGGGGAGAATGCCTTCCTTTCAGGGTTATAGGCAAATGAAGTAGTAATCTCTTTTAAAATACTTAGCCCAAGTACGTGCTCAGTCTCTGCTAGTTATCATTGGCAGTTTCTATTTCCCAAACTGTGACCTTCACTAAATGTGGCCCAGTACTTTAAAACAGAGGATTTGTAGTCACTTTTAAAAATCTTCAGCTGTGCTCATGCAGTCTGCAGTACTGTGTTAGTTTTCCTGCCTCTGGCAGGTGAGTAGCTCAAAGGCCAGTGGTCCCCATAAGGCTGGGGGTGGAGGCGGGGGAGCAGAAAGCAGCAAAGCTACAGAAACATTCATACACTTCTTCATCACCAGAGCAGGATTTGGGGTCCTTCTAGAGTCACTCCTGCAGGATTTTTTTTTAAGGCTTGGGTCTTGCTGTGTCCCTGGCTGGAGTGCAGTGAGGCGATCGTAGTTCACTGTGACCTTGAACACCAGCTGCAGGATTCCTATGCTCTGCTGTGGGCACGATGGGGTGGAGCACCCTGTGTATCCCCTTCGTCCCCCTTCCTACTCTGTGAGGGACCCTGTCAGACATTCAGAGGCCTGGGAACTGCAACCGCGACTGTGCCAGAGAGGAATCTGCCTAAGCTCTCCGCAGTCTTTCTGCGTTAATTTCTCATCTTTATCTCTTTCACATACAAGTTCAAGCCCCGCCCCCTTTTCCCTTGAAATCACTTTTGTGCTGTTTAACCTCTTTACCCTGATTGCCCCCCTTCTTTCTTGCTCCTTTTCTAGTAGTTTCCAGCTAATGGATCACCTGGATAAGATTGCCCCTGTCTTTGTGAGAGCAGCAATTAGCTCTCACCCTGAGAAGGCGGCGTGTTCCGTTGCCTGGCAGCCTTGGTGCAGAGGATGGATTGGGTCTGCCCCTTTTCATTCGAAAGTAGGTTATCGATTAGCACAAATGCCAATTTACTGCAGAGGCTGTTGCCAATGCCCCTTGATCTCATTATGGTGTAAATTTTCAAGATTGTATCACATTAGCTCAGGAGAATTCAGGAGAGAAAAACGTAGTAAAGTTAAAAAAAAAAAGGCAGAAAGAAAATGAGTTTTTCTTCCATTATATTATAGCCCGGGCAAAAATAAGCATGGCTGCACCTGACCATGTTTGGAAAGGACCTTTGGGGTGTGTGTGTTGGGGGGCAGGTGGAGTGCAGCTGGGCTGGTTGTGAGGCATGGGAAAACCCAGCAACAGGTTCCAAAGCACTTCCTCTTGTTTCCTTTGCTTTCTTTGTGGACTGATATTCTTGGGAAATCGTGATTTTTTAGGGAAACTGTCAGACTGCTGGGTCTGTTTTTTTATGGCAAAAGCCTTCTAGTCTCAGCTTTGTGAGACAGAAGGAGGCAGGGATGGTGAGATGGCAGAAAGGAGATGCTGGCCACAGTGGGCTGGTTAATGCTAATTTTGGGGACCACATGGTTTGTGTGCAGGCCTGCCTGTTGTCCAGTTAGGAATCTGAGATCATTTCCTTCTGAAAAATGGCTTGATTGAGATACAATTTATGTGCCATAAAATTCACCTATGTTAAATGTGTGCCAGCTTGTGGATCAATTACAGATCTGAGATCATTCTTTTCTAAAAAGTGGCTTTATATGTGCCATAAAATTCACCTGTTTGAAATGTGTTCGTGCCTAACTGTTAGTCAATTAGGAATCCGAGATCATTCTTTTTTTTTTTTTGAGATCATTCTTTTCTAAAAAGTGACTTTATTGAGATATGATTTATGTGCCATAAAATTCATCTGTTTTAAATGTGTGCAGGCCTAACTGTTGGTCAAGTAGGAATCTGAGATCATTCTTTTATTAAAAATGGCTTTATTGAGACAATTTATGTGCCGTAAAATTCACTTGTTTTAAATGTACAGCTCGGTGCATTTCCATATATTGCCAGGTTTGCAGCCATCATCACTCTCTCATTCTAGAACATTTCTATCACTCCTCAAGGAAATGGCCCATCATCAGTCAGTCTTCACTCTACTCCCAGGCACAGGAAATGACCCATCTGCTTTCTGTCTCTCTGTATCCTTTTTTTTTTTGAAACAGAGTGTTGCTCTGTCACCAGGCTGGAGTGCAGTGGCTCGCTGCACCCTCTGCCTCCCAGGTTCAAGTGATTCTCCTGCCTCAGCCTCCCAAGTAGCTGGTACAATAGGCACCCGCCACCAAGCCCAGCTATTTTTTGTATTTTTAGTAGAGATGGAGTTTCACCATGTTGGCCAGGGTGGTCTTGATTTCCTTTTTGTTATCATTTTGTGTAAACAAAATCATACAATCTGAGGGCTTTTGTAGATGGCTTCTTTGACTTAGTACAATGTTTTCAAGGTTGACTATGATGTAGCGTGTATCAGTACTTCCTTTGTTTTTATTGCCAGGTAATACTCCACTGTGTAAACATACCACATGCTGTAAATCCATTCACCAATCTACAGCTATGTGGGCTATTTCTAGTTTTTGGCTATTATGAATAATTGTGTATAAATCTTGGTGTGGACATATGGTTTCATTTCTTAGGGATAGATGCCTAGGTGTGGAATTGCTAGTTAATATGGCAATTCTATGTTTAACGTTTTGAGAAACTTCCAAACTCTTTTCCCAAATGACAGCCCCATTTTTATTCCTCCCAGCAATAGATGAGGCTTTTGATTCTAGCATCACACTGGCTTTGATTTGCATTTCACTAATGACCAGTGAGGTTGAGCATCTTTTCGTGTGCTTGTTGGCCATTCATATATTTTCTTTGGAAAAATATTTATTCAAATCCTTTGGGTGTTTTTTTTTTTTTTTTTTGAGACAGAGTCTCACTGTCACCTAGGCGGGAGTGCAATGGCGCGATCTTGGCTCACTGCAGCCTCCGCCTCCCAGGTTCAAGCGATTCTGTTGCCTCAGCCTTCCTGAGTAGCTGGGATTACAGGCATGTGTCACCGCGCCCAGCTAATTTTTGTGTTTTTAGTAGAGACGGGGTTTCAACATCTTGGCCAGGCTGGTCTCGAACTCCTGACCTTGTGATCCACCCGCCTCGGCCTCCCAAAGTGCTGGGATTACAGGCGTGAGCCACCGTGCCTGACTGGTCTTTTTTTAATTGGGCTATTTTTGTTGTTATTGAGTAGTAAGTCTTTAGTATATTCTGGATAGAAGTCCCTTATCAGATGTATGACTGGCCAGTATTTCCTCCTGGTCTGTGAGTTATCTTTTCACTTTCTTGATGGTGCTATTTGAAGCACAAAAGTTTTATGTTTGATGAAATCCAGTTGATCAATTTTTCTTTTATTGCTTTTATTTTTTTTCTTTTATTATTTTATTGTTTTTGGTGTCATATCTAAGAAATCATCTAATCCAAGATCATGAAGGTTTACTTCTAGATTTTGTCTTAAGAGTTTTGTGGTTCTAGTTCAACGTTTAGATCTGTGATCCATTTTGCATTAAGATCATTCATTTTTCTTACATAAAGAAGTTTTCCAGACTTGGCCCAGTGTGGTGGCTCAGGCCTGTAATCCCAGCACTTTGGGAGGCCGAGGCAGGTGGATAACGAGGTCAGGAGTTTGAGACCAGCCTGGCCAACATGGTGAAACCCCATCTCTACTAAAAATAAAAAAATTAGTTGAGCTTGTTGGTGGGCGCCTGTATTCCCAGCTACTCAGGAGGCTGAGGCAGGAGAATAGTTTGAACCCCAGAGGCGAAGGTTGCAGTGAGCCGAGATCACACCATTGCACTCCAGTCTGGTTAAGAGGGAGAGACTCCGTCTCAAAACAAGAAAAAAAAGAAATTTTCTAGACTCATTCATGTTTCCAGAAAATAGATTTAGAATGACCATTGTGGATTTTTCTTTTCTTTTCCTTTATTTTCTAACAAAACATATGTGGTGGCCATCACATGCTGGGTAGAATCAAGACTGCAAGGACTGACATAAGAATTTGGCACACGAGCAGGCTGGAGTTGGGGAGCCTGCTGATATCTCTGACGCGTCTTCTGAGGGTGGGAGAACTGTCACAGAAGCGACCTGCAGGTGTGTGATGGACGCCAAGGCACTGGACTCCTCAGATGAAAGCTTGACCTCCTCACCCACATGGGGGGGGGGTAAAAAGCCAATTAACCATCAGAGAAAGTCCTGGTGGCATGGCACGATTAAGTCATGATGGCACCAGGGCAGTCTGCCAAGCAGGTTGTGAGAAGGGCAGACAGAGTGATTGAGCTTTTTGCTGGGGTCCTGTCATGTAGTTGATTGGTGAAGCCGTCTCTGGTTTTGACTACATTCTTGCTTTCATTGCATTTTTTCCTTCCATCTTGACCCCTAACCTCCTGCAAGAGGTATGGGAGCTTTCATGGGGGGTGGGTAGGTGAGCTTGCTTAAATATGCCTGTGGTTTTCCTCCAAGGATCAGATATAGCTCTGGGGAAGTGGGCGGAGGTGAGACGCTGGGCTTATTTTTACTAAAATCCAAGACCAGTGACACGAAGTAGAAGTCACTGGATGGAATGAACCTGTAGGAGCTCCCTTTTGCAGCACTAATCACAAAGGCAAATTGAATGGTAGAGTGTCAAGGTGAGGTTTGATACTTCCTCACGTGAGCTCCAGGCCAGGTCTCCAAACACTTGGCGCATATTGCAAGAAATAGCTCAGCCCTAGAGCAAACCGAGTGAGAAGGGCGAGTGGGTCCTGGCTTGACTGGAGGCCACACGGCCGTGGCATCTGCATGTATGCATGTGCACCGTCGTCTGTGCGCACAGCTACACAAATGTGTCTTTGTCGTCTCTGGGAAGCAGGTCCACTGTTAATGTGCTTTTATCTGCTTTTTGATTTTAAAATCTTGGGGGAAAGGATTGAACATCAAATATATATGTCTGTCCTGTGTAAAAATAAGAGCCAACATTTTAAAGTCTGAATTTATGCAACAGATTAAATATGGAGTGTTAGTTCTCATCACAAAATAATTTAGCCATTGTTTACATTCAAGAGGGTAGCTTCTCATGAACGCAGTTAAAATGAACTTCTCAGAAATTCTTGTATTATAAATGGAGGTGCACCCAAAGCTTCTATCTCTGCGACACAGAGGCTGTGTGATGAGTGGTGAGTTGTTTTTAGTGGATGTGGCTGCCTGGTCGCTTCCCCCTAAATCTGAGACGGTAGGTAGAGGCTTATTATTGCTGTGGCAGGCAGGGAGCCTGTCTTGCTTGCACTGAAAAAGTCTTCCCAGAACACTTAATTAGACTTTTCTCTGGCTATTTGCAGCCCAGTACAATTAGGAGATGAGGGGGTTCCAGACTGGAACTCTAGACATCCACACCCAGTTAGTGTTCAGAGCCACAACTTTTATTGCCTCTCCGGGATTTATGCTAATCATTCAATTCACATTTAATTCGGCTCACATTTCTGACATCCTGCTGCGCGCTAAGGTGGTGGAGACACTTAATGAAACCTGGTTCCAGCCTTCAAGGGTAGCACAAGGAAGGGAGACTCTGGACAGAATCCCGAGATACAAGCTGTGCTGGCACCAGGTGGATGTAAGCATGCTTTCTGAGACTCTCATTACCCAGAGAGTAAGCTTTGTGTCCGTCAGCAAACCCTGTGGTCTCTCTCTTCTCTCAGCAAAGTCTGAAGGAGTGGGACACTCCAACTGTGTGTCACGGGTGTGAGCTGTCATCTGGCGACTTAGGGACAGTTCGAGGATTCCATTTGCCACAAGTTTATTGTCTTGTATGTCTCATATTTATGATTTCTTAAGATGGTCCCCTTGCCCATGTGTGCTGACTATCAGTCACATTCACAAAATGCCCCCTTCGATGAGTCATGGGCTGGAAAAGTGATGCTGGAAAAGCCACTTTAGCAAAAAATGGACCCTGCGTCCGTAGCCTTGGTTTAAATGTCAGCCACAAGCACCGTGCTGAGTTTCTTCATTTTCTGCTTTATTTGGGTGCAAGTAAACCAGCTACAGCCTTCATAAGTTATTCCGTGGGGTACAGTAAGCTCCCTGCATCTGTGAGGTAAGGGGAATCTCAGTGAGTCCTGTGGAAAGTAGCAGTTTCGAGAAAGTGAGCTCGGAAGGGGGTGAAGCAGTCAAGGGTGAGAGGTTCTGAGGTCAGCAGTCTACCTGGAGGTTTTGGTCTGACTTCCTTCCTTGTGACCTAGCCAGGCAGTAAGTTACAGATCTCCGACCTAGCCTTCTGTAAAGTGGGAGTCTTAGTACCTGTCCGGCTTATCTTTCAGACGGAATCAAATGAAATAATGGAAGTGTTTTGTAAATTAAAGTGATATCAGACATAAAGAGTATTAGTATAACATCTTCATCATCATTGCCAAAGGAACTATGGTCATGTTGGAGTAAAAGCCAAGTCCTTTTCTAACTATTTAATTCTCTGGAATAAAAGATGGTTAAGGTCTTTGCCTGGAACTAGAGGCCATTATAGTAAGTGGAACGAGTCAGACACAAAAAGACAGATCCTTCACATTCTCACTTACAAGTGGGAGCTAAATAATGTGTACACATGGACGGAGACAATCAGAAAGACAGTGAAGACTTGCAGAGGTGGGAGGTGGATGAGGGTGAGAAAATCTGAATGAATACCATGTGCATTATTCCAGTGACGGATGCTTGCAACGCTCTGACTTCACCAATATGCAGTATATCCAAGTAAGAAAATTACACTTGGACCCCATACATTTGTGCAAAAAAAATGCCTTTGACACTAGCCGTAACTGATGCTTTGGCTAATGTGGAAGAGTATTGCTGTGGTCACTTCTTTTTGGTCAGCCTGAGAGAATGATTCAGGTTCTTGTCTTGACAAAAGGCTCAGTACGCCCACGTGTACTTCAGGAGAATGTGGACTGGAAGGCTCTTGGTGTTTCTGTTTTGCGAGTGGGATTGAGTCGTTATGTTGGAGAGGGGGAGGGCGATGAGAGTGTAACACAGTTTTCACGGCCGTAAGAGGTGATAATAAAGGGTTGTTAGAAAATGTTTTAGACACACGATAGTGTAAGTTGGTTAAGGGCCTGGAAGAACAGGCAAAGGATGTGGAATTGATGTTTTTGAGCTCTAGGTGATACGATGAAAATTGTGGTTGAGCATTATTTTTCTGATCTTGAGGAAATTCAGGTTTGAATGATGAGGATGAATAAGGTTGATAAACACTGAAATTGGAATCAAGAGGAAAATTCAAGGCACGGTAGAACAGAGGTGTGGTCAGCGAAGCCGGGAGAGTAGGCAGGAAGTGAGGCCAGCACAGGAACCGACACAACCCTCCTCTCTCCAGCAGCCCCTGTTTGTCCCAAGGTCTTATTTTCCTACCGTCCTGTTTGGTTTTGATTGAATAGCTCCATTCAAGAGAGACATTTCCACTTTCCCTCTGAGCTTTGCAAACTGATGACAAAGCTGTGTTTTAAGGAACTAGCTCCCAAGTTAGTTCCACTTACAAATATCTTCAAATTCTACAACTGTGAACTTCGTGTGTTGCTGCTGAGCATGTAAAATCGTGCAGCTGTTTTGGAAAATGATATGGCAGCTTTTCAGAAGATTAAACACGGAATTACGTATGACTCAGCAATTCCACTTTTGGATGTAAACCCAAATGAATTGAAAGCAGGGACTCAAACAAATATCTGTACAACTATGTGCGTAGCAGCCAAAGCGGAGGACAACCCAGTGTCCACCAGTGGGTGGATGAGAAAATGTGGTCTATGTATTTACAATGGAATATTGTTCCGAAAAGGAATGAAATTCTGAAACAGGCCACAACGTGGATGAACCTTGGAGACACTATGCCAAGTGAAACAGGCCAGTCACAGAGGACGGACATTATCTGGCTTTACTTACACGAGGTACATCAAGTCATCAAACTCAGACAGAAAGCAGAATGGTGGTTGTCAGGGGCTGGAGTTAAGGAGAATGGGTTTATTGTTTCACGTACAGAGTTTCAGTTTGGGATATGATGGTGGTGACGGTTACATAGCAGTGTGATTGTACCTAATGCCACTGTACACTTAAAAGTGGTTACTATAGTAAAGTTTATATATATTTTTTACCATAATAAAAATGGTGAACTGTCATCTTGCATTGCTGATGCTTTTTGTTCAAATTCTGGGAATTACGGCATAATAATTCTCTTCTTACATTATTCCACTTCTGGAAAATTAACTCTGGATAACTTTTCAATGTCATTTTCCCCTGGAAAACAAAAGCTAATCAGGTTTCCTAGGCCAAACACACCTTGTTAACATTTCCATAACACAACAGCAAATTGCAATTTAAAGTTTGTCTCACTGTTATCATTAAGCCACAAAGAAGCAATGTTTATGGGAGATTTTACACTAATAATCGGATGTGCTGTAAATGGGTGTTTGGGTGCACTCAGGGTTCGTGAACCTCAGGCTGTGGAGGTGTTCTTATTCTAGATGTCTGCTGAAAGTTTTCTTTCTCAAGGAGCTCCTAAATTAGAGGTAAGCCCCCTACCACCTGCATGATCTCCCAGAAGTTAGAACTTTGCACCTTCTCTTTGTAGCAGGGAAGAGGACTGTCCTCTGTAGAGCTGGAAGGGTGTGTGTTAATAGAGTGTAAGGCAGTTGTATTAGTCTGTTTTTACGTTGCTGATAAAGACACACCCAAGACTGGGTGATTTATAAAGACAAAGAGGTTTAATGGACTCACAGTTTCATGTGGCTGGAGGGGCCTCACAATCTTGGCGGAAGGTGAAAGACACGTCTTACATGGTGGCAGACAATAGAGAATGAGACCAAGGCAAAAACCTCCCACGAAACCATCAGATCTCGTGAGACTTCCTCACTACCATGAGAACAGTATGGGGGAACCGCCCCATGATTCAGTTATCTCCCCCTTGGTCCCTCCCACAACATATGGGAATTATGGGAGCTACAATTCAAGACGAAATTTGGGAGGGGCCACAGCCAAATCCTACCAGCATGTTCTGTTGAAGGTGTGTCAGTGTCCCACAGAGGGCTCCACAGCCGGGTGCTCACATTGCTGGGTCTCTTGTCAGGACTTCTTCCTTCTTTTTTTTTTTTTTTTTTTTTGAGATGGAGACTTGCTTTGTCTCCCAGGCTGGAGTGCAGTGGCACAATCTCAGCTCATTGTAACCTCCACCACCCAGGTTCAAGCGATTCTCCTGCCTCAGCCTCCTGAGTAGGTGGGACTACAGGCATGCGCCACCAGACCAGGCTAATTTTTGTATTTTTATTAGAGATGAGGTTTCGCCATGTTGGCCAGGCTAGTCTTAAACTCCGGACCTCATGATCTGCCTGCCTTGGCCTCCCAAAGTGCTGGGATTACAGGCATGAGCCACTGTGCCCGGCTGTTTTAACTATTTTTTGTGCATAGTTCAATGGCACTAAGTACATTTACACTGTTGGCAACCATCACCAGCATCTACCCCAGCAATTTCATCATTCCAAACGAAAACTTGTTACCCATTAAACAACAACTCTCTACTGTCCCTACCCTCCAGCCACTGATAACTTTTTGTCTTTATCAATTTGTCTATTCTAGGTACCTAATATAAATGGACTCACATAGTATCTGTCCTTTTAAAAACACTGTTGATTAATTTTACAAAATAACTACTTAATCACTTTAATACTTACCTTACTAGTCTATTAAATTATGAACTTATTGTCTTCAAAATATAATTAAAATACTATATATTAAAATAAATTCTAAGTAGATAAGAATTAAATGTTAAAAAAATGGGGCTGGGTGCGGTGGCTCACACCTGTAATCCCAGCACTTTGGGAGGGTGAGGCAGGCAGATCATCTCAGGTCAGGAGTTCAAGATCAGCCTGGCCAACACAGTGAAGCCCCGTCTCTATTAAAAATACAAAAACTTAGCCGGGCATGGTGGCAGACGCCTGTAATCCCAGCTACTTGGGAGGCTGAGGCAGGAGAATCACTTCAACCTGGGAGGGAGATGTTGCCATGAGCTGAGATGGTTCCACACTACACCAGCCTGGGTGACAAGAGTGAAACTCTATCTCAAAAAAAAAAAAAAAAAAAAGAATTAAATATAAAAAAACAGAAGTCTAGAAGGAAATATATGGATAAAGAAATTTCTAAGCTTGAAAGAATAGAAGGTATCACAAGAGAAAATATGCACAGGTTTGACTACATAAAAAACTCTGTATATCAGAAAACATTTGGGCATTGATAAAGAAAATGAAAGGGCAGACGACAATCTGCAGAGAATGTAAAAAATTACAATGAAATTTGTATATGTATAAAATATATACATATAATTCATATATAATTTTTAATGCACATTGCTAATGTCAACATTAAGACCACAGTCATGAAAGGGACAAGGTCAGTTGAACTGACTTTGCAAAAGGGGAAACAGACCCACCAGGTTATCAAAGGCAAGAAGAATTGTTCAGCTTCATTAAGCAATCATATCAGTGCAAGTTGAAACAACAGGGAGCTCCCATTTGTGATCCAGCTTAACAAAGATTTTGTAAAATGTGATATTCTTTCATGTAATCAAGGGTAAGTTAACACAAGGTAACACAAGGGTAAGTTAGCATTTTGGAAAGCAGTGTGATGAACCTTAAAATTATTCTTACTCCTTGACCTGGTAGTTCCATTTCTGGGAATCTGTCTTAGGGGAATAATCCTAACTACCAGGGTTAATGCACAAAAGCATTTCCTGAAGCATTAAAAAAAATAATTATAAAGAATTAGAAAGAAGCTGCATGTTCAGCATTAGGGAAATGGTTAATTATGACCAGTCTCTTTTATCAGACACTATGTGGTCTCTTAAAATAATGTTCATAAAATGTTTCCCGTGTTTTGGGGAAAACACTCGTGATAATTAATGCTAATCGATAAAAAAAAGCAGGATATAACATTGAACGTAAGTGTTTTCTGATCTAGACAGTTTAAAACTTCACAGGAAAAAAATGGATGCTTGCTACAATATTAGCAGAAGATAATACTGATGGCTGCTGGTCTCCACTAGTAAACTGTGTTTCCTAATGTTTTTACAAAAGGGCATACACCACTTAAAATTTTTTTAAATTTTGATTCATTTCGTAGAAATTTGATTCTCATATATCTGTCTTAAGAATTTCTCTACTGTGTAAACCGTCCTTGAATAAACTAACTTACGTAGTTTTCAAACTCTGTATCCTGCTAAATGATCAGCTATACCGATTACTTTTTAAAATAATATAAACTTCCAGGAGGGAGGAAAGAAGTATGTTTATCTTAGGTGCCTGCAGAACCCACAGGAACTCTTCCTTCTTGGGAAGAGGAGGCAAAAGTAACAGGCATGAGCTTGTGAACTCTTATCTCTGGTACCCTTGACCTCTTTGATGTATTTATTTATTGTTTAGTGTTACAGATTTGGGGGGTACGTGTGCAGGTGCATGTGCCCCATTCTGTAATGGTGGGGATTGGGTTCCTAGTGTACCCAATCACCCCAATCGTGAACATTACACTCAGTAGATAATTTTTTTAACTTTTAGGTTCGGGGCACTGCAGGTTTGTGATATAGGTAAGTTGCGTGTCTTGGGATTTGGTGTACAGATTATCTCATCTAGGTAGTAAGCATCGTACCCCATAGGGAGTTTCTGACTCTCAGCCTTCTCCTACCCTCCACCCTCAAAGTAGGTCTTGCTGTCTACTGTTCCCCCCCTAGTATCCATGTGTGCTCATTGTTTAACTCGTAAGTGAGAACATGTGGTGTCTGGTTTTCTGTTCCTGTGTTAGTTTGCCGAGAATGATGGTTTCCAGCTTCATCCATGTCCCTGCAAAGGACACGAACTTGGGGTTTTTATAGCTGCATAGTATTCCATGCTGTATATGTGCCACATTTTCTTTATCCAGTCTATCATTGGTGGGCATTTGGGTTGAACCACATTTTCTTTATCCAGTCTACTGTTGATTGGCATGTAGCTTGATTCCATGTTTTCGCTATTGTAAATAGTGCTACAATGAACATATGCATACGTGTGCCTTCATGGTAGAAGGATTTCTGTTCCTTTGGTACTTGACTATGCCATTGTGTTCACCAAAGACAATCATATGACTCTATTTCAATTGGTTTGTAAACCAGAAAGCCTAGGCTTTACTTTTTAAATAAGATTTTTTTCAAAATTTCATATTTTTTCTCATTTTAGGAATGTAATAATAGTCATCATATATTAAGAGCTTTTGAAGAACCAGATCCTGTTCTAAACACTTTATGTGTTATATCAGTTAATGTTCACAGCAATCCTATGAGATGTAGGGACTGTTACTGTCCCAGTTTTACCGATGAGAAAACTGAAGCACAGTCATGTAAATGGAGACGTCAAGTAGATGGAGAAGCCCACGTTCAAACCTGAGTGACCTGTCGCCACAGCATCCCTCCGCTGTGCCAGGCTGATCACAACTTACTTGTACTTTCCAAAGGAAGCAACTCAGGCACAGTAGGCCAAGGCTGCCACCTGATGCAGCCACTGGCAAATCAATGGCAGAGAAAGATTCAGAGCAGAGACAGGGCTGCATCCATCTGTCGTGTTAGTACCTGGACCACGTGGAGCTGCAAAATGGCGTCTACACCGGAAGGTTTGTTTTTGCCGCTAAGTTATCATGTATGAACTTCCCATGGACTTTTGAAAATAATATCAAAATCATACCACTATGATTGGTAAGGCATTCCATGTAGGATGCTGGGTCATTTGGTTTCTGTAGGAAAATGTGATTTTGTAGGAAGATGTATGGTGGTTTCTTCCCCATAAGGCCATTATCTTGTCTTTGAACCTAATTCCTACTACAGTGCGGGTTTGAAGAGGCCTCATTCATTATGGTGGCACATTTTTATTTTGTTGTTAATTTTTGAGATGGGGTCTCGCTTTGTCACCCAGGTTGGAGTGCAATGGCGCGATCTCGGCTCACTGCAACCTCCACCTCCCGGGTTTAAGCAATTCTCTTGCCTCAGCCTCCTGAGTAGCTGGGATTACAGGCTTGTGCCACCAAGCCCAGCTAACTTTTTTTTTTTTTTTGTATTTTTAGTAGAGATGGGGTTTCACCATATTGGCCAGGCTGGTCTCAAGCTCCTGACCTTGTGATCCACCCACCTTTGCCTCCTAAAGTGCTGGGATTACAGGCATGAGCCATTGTGCCTGGCCCCATGGTGGTACATTTTTAAAATTTGCCCCTCATTTGGAATTGGTTGTTTCCATTTACATAGCGTGCTTGATGCAGGAGGCAGTTATGGAAAGGGAGGCCCTTTCTGAGCATAGTGTGTGGGGTGAGAGTTGCCTAGACTTTGGTAAAATAGTGACATTGCAAACAAAACTGTAAGGAAACAAAAGAATATTTCTTTCTTTCTTTTCTTTCTTTCCCTTCCTTCCTTCCTTCCTTTCTCTTTTTTTCTTTCTTTTGTCTTTCTTTTCTTTCTTTCTCTCTTCCTTCCTTCCTTCCTTTCTTTTTCTTTCTTTCTCTTTCTTTTCTTTCTTCTTTCTTTCTTTCTTTCTTTCTTTTCTTTCTTTCCTTCTTCTTTCTCTTTCTGTCTGCCTTTCTGCCTTTCTTTTCTTTCTTGTCTTTGTCTTGCAGTGGTGTGATCTCAGCTCACTGCAAACTCTGTTTCCCGGGTTCAAGGGATTCTCCTGCCTCAGCCTCCCGAGTAGCTGGGATTACAGACATGTGCCACCACGCCCGGTTAATTTTGTATTTTTAGTAGAGACAGGGTTTGTCCATGTTGGTCAGGCTGGTCTTGAACTCTCAACCTCGGGTGATCTGCCCGCCTCGGCCTCCTAAAGTGCTGGGATTACAGGCGTGAGCCACCGCGCCCGGCCTCTGGTAGGTTTCTTTCCTCCGCCTGCTACCTAGGCGGCTCACCACTGCTCATGTTAGTTTTACTCAAGTGAGTAACGTCTCTGCTAGTAGTGTTTTCCAATTATGCTTACATTTTCTCAGTGCTTTTGTGGCACTGACTGGGGAGTCGTGGACTTTCTGAGATGGGAAGAACGCTGTTTGTTTGTTGTGCCTCGGTTTCGCCATCATTTACGTAGCAGGCCTGTTGTCATCGTGAGGAAGCTTGTTCCCAGTTGACCTTGTGCGATGTGCTGGGTGGATTACGGTCTCTGAACCGCACATTGCTTGAATTCCTTGGGAGATATGGGTCACATAAATGGGAGGCTGTGGTTTTTCCGGATTGAAGGGGAGAGGCACCTTCCTTTCCTAAATCCTTCCTTTGATCTCCTCAGCAGAGGTCACTTAAGCAACAGCTGGCTCTTCGTTGCCCCTGGGGCTCCACTTCAGGGCCGGGGAAGAAGGCTGAGCGTGTGGAGTGCCCTGGGGAAGGCCCATCTGCCTGTCTCCTGCTTTGTGGGAAAGGGAGCGGCTGGGGCCCTTGCCTGGAGCCCGAGGTTGTCCTCCAGGTCCTTCAGGATGTCTTTCTGTAGCAGGAGGGTGGTAGAACTGTGTGTTTCTAGTGTTTTGTGCGGTTTTTGAGCCTTATATTATTCTGGTTACAGAGCCAGTGACACAGTGATTTGATGTTGTCCCTGTGGGAAGACCCCGTTAAACAAGACCACGATTTTCCTGGTAAATGAGGTTTAAAATGTATGGGCTTTTGTCTCTTCCGTCAGCTGTTCTGCGGATTTCCACTTCGCAGTGATCGGGACGGCAGCACCTGTCTCTAAGCTTGCTCTCCTGGTCTTCTACCTGGTCTCCCGAAGTCCATTTTCTTCTCATTCCTAGTAGCTCTGAAAACAGCTTTCACTGTGTTTCCTCCAGCGTATTTCCAGGCTGATTTTCAAGCACAGCTCTTAGGGTATCAGTGGTCTGCTCCGGACCCTTCCCTGGCTCTCCTATTGAGTGGGGAGCCGAGTGTAAATGCCTCAGACCTCCCAGTCTCTCACCCGCCTTTGCAAGGCATACCCCCCACATTTACTCTGCTCCAGGCCAGGCGTTTTTCCCTTTAATTTGCTCCAGAATCCCTTGGAAGACTTAGTAAAACATGGAGTGCTGGGCTCCACCTCCAGAGTCCATCTGGGATGGGCCTCAGAACTTGCATTTCTAACAGGTTTCCAGGTGATTCCTGAGAACCATTGGCATAGGCAAACCAGACGGGTGTGGCTTCACAGACCGCAGCACTCTCCCTCGGATGTAACTGTGTCTTCCTTCACTTTGATTATTTTCCTTGGCTCCTACCAAAATCCCATCAAAATCTTACTCATTTAGTAGAGCTTTGCTCAGTGCCACTTTTTAAGGAAATGACTGCCAATCGCCTCAGAAGGTTCTGAGCACACCCTGCTTTGACCGTAATCCTGTCACCTCTTTCCTCTGGGGTACCGTGTGTTATAGTTACTTATTTTCTATCTTATTTTTCCTTCTGGATGGTAAACCCTTTAAGAGGAACAAAATATGGCTCCTTCAGTGTTTGGTGGAAGAACAATTTTGAGATAAGAAATCCTACTTCTCACTGATTCCGTTCTGCTTTAATGGTGTTGGCAAGTGCATCGAGACACTCAAAGGGCAGGGATTAGATTGGATTCATGTTAGAAGCCACTGTGTCGCCCGACTAATTCCTTGCCCACAGTAGGCCCATAGTAAGTGTTTGGTGAACGCATGATACCCTTCCACACTTGATGTGGCAGGGGTGAGAAATAAGAAAGCTCTGCGCCGTCTTCCTGCTTCTCCTCTTGTAATCCTCTTATAAACCGTGGGCCTTTTAGGAGGACAATTATTATTTTTAATGAACTGATGTGTGGCATAGTTTAAACCTATTTATTATCCTTCGGCACTTAGCTTTGAGTAGGATTCATCAGCCAGGAAGATCTGAGGAGGGGCGGGCAGGCTTCATTCCCAGGTTATTGCTTTTCCAGAGAAAAGCACTTTGAAGAGGACGGTGGAGACCGATCTTTTATTTTAGTTCAATATAATGACAACGTTGTTTTTTCATACACACCACACACACACACATGCACACACACACACACACATACACGCACACACACACGCACACACACACACAAGCTTCAGAAGTCTCTTATGGCTAACGATGGGGCTGCGTAAGTTTTTCATTAGGAAAATTTGAGAAGCAGGGACAAGTCATGGAGAAAAGGTATGTATTTTTGAGGATTTATTTTAGTATCTGACATAAAAATGTATGAGTAATACATGCTCATTATAAAGAATGAAATTAGTACAGAAGAAGATAGAGTCAAAAGTTAAAGTACCCCCAGGGAAGCATATTTATATAAAGTGATACATAGAGAGATTTTGAAATTTTAATGCCCAAAAGTAAAGTGATGTTCACAATACAGATGACAACTAGCCGCAGTGTCATTACCCAGGATAATTAACGTGTGATTTTTCTGGTGTCCTCAAAATTATTAGCACTCCCCGACGTACTGGAGTTGCACAGATGTATTTTAATTTCACATTTGAGCATTTCTCAGTGGTTTCCAGCCCTGAGCTGGATGACTTTTTAAGCAGATGATGTTAGCCAAGAAAAAGCTAAGGAATGGGATGCCGTCTTGTCTCTCCCTTCCCCCCTCCCTTCCTCCCTCAGTCCTTCCGTTTTGCAGCAGATGCTCATGGAGAGCTCACTGTGCTACCTCACTGAGGTACTGTGCCAGGTGTCGGAAATACAGTGTGGCAAAGCAGACCTCCAGCGTGTGCGTCTTGGGAGATTCAGATCAGGATACCAAGTCCGTGCAGTCTCTGGAGCCAGACAGCCTGAGTTCAAATTCCAGATCAGATACTCAATGTGCCTCAGACAAGTTACATATGTCTCTGGCCTCAGTTTCCTCATCTGAAAATGGGAATAATAAAAGCATCTAAATCAAGGTTATTCAATATAGGGATTAAAATAAATAATGCATGTAAAGTGATTAGAATGAGTGTAATATTTGGTAAGTGCTTGGCCGGGCATGGTGGCTCACGCCTGTAATCCCAGCACTTTGGGAGGCCGAGGTGGGTGGCTCACCTGAAGTCAGAAGTTCAAGACCACCCTGGCCAACATGGCAAAACCCCATCTCTACTAAAAATACAAAAATTGGCCGGGCATGGTGGTGCATGCTTGTAATCCAGTTACTTGGGAGGCTGAGGCAGGAGAATCGCTTGAACCTGGGAGGCGGAGGTTGCAGTGAGCCAAGATTGCGCCACTGCACTTCAGCCTGGGTGACAGAGTGAGACTCCATCTCAAAAAAAAATTGCTAAGTGCTCAATAAATATTATTTACAGTCAGGGTGGAGACAGACATTTAACAAATAGTAATAAATAAATTCGAAGTTCTCAGCTGAAATGAAGGAAGGATGAAGGATGCCAAAGAGAGTGTAACAAGGATTCTAATTTAGACCGGGAGGTCAGGAAGGTATTGTGTGCAGCTGCTGACGGAAAGGAAGCCCCTGTGGGAGTGGGGGAGGGAGACGGGAGAGTGGCAGCTGAGCTCAGCTGAGGCTGGAGTCCCAAGCAGGGGATAGACTAGATGGGGCCTCAGGGCATCTAAGTTCACTTCATTCATTTTCGAGATGAAGAAGCTGAGGTCCAGAAAGATGATCACTTTGTCCAGATGACAGGCTGGTGACATAGCTCAGACAATACAGGAGTCTTCTTATTCCTGGTGCTCTGGATAGAAAACCCTTTCCCCTCAAACTTGCATCACTTTCCATCCCTATCAGATGCAAATCTAAATGTCCTTACACCTGTTCCTGGTAGGGTGCCCTCAGACCAAAAGAGGGCACACAGACGCAAAGTTGTGCTTGCATGCTTCCCTCCTTCCTCTCCCCCTCCTTCCTTCTCGGCGGTGGTAGTGCTCAGAGGTGTATGTTGGATGGTAGTGGGTCGTTGATTAGGGGAGGATTCAGGCTGCTACTTTGTTTCCAGTTTTAAATAATCTGACCCATGCTGTCTCTTTATTCACCCATCCACCTGTTCATGTATCCACTTTTTTTTTTTTTTTTGAGACAGAGTCTCACTCTGTTGCCCAGGCTGGAGTGCACTGGCACAATCTCAGCTCACTGCAACCTCTGCCTCCAAGGTTCAAGCGATTCTCCTGCCTCAGCGTCCCAAGTAGCTGAGATTACAGGCATGCACCACTACGCCCGGCTAATTTTTTTGTGTGTTTTTTTAACAGAGATGGGGTTTCACCGTGTTGGCCAGGTTGGCCACAAACTCCTGGCCTCAAGTAATCCGCTCGTCTCCCAAAGTGCTGGGATTATAGGAGTGAGCCACTGCGTCTGGCCCATGTAGCCACGTATCTATTCAGCCACCCATCTACGTATCCATTCACTCATTCGTCCATCTGTCTGTCCATCCATCCATCCATCCATCCCTCTATTTGTTCATTCATTTATTCATGCAATCCACAAATATTTATTGAAGAGCAGATATGAATCACCTATTTGTGCTAGGTACTTTTGATGGTCAGCCAAACAAGCCAGGCCTCTGCCCTCATGCAGTTTACAGTCTGTGAGCAGTAAATCGACAGGAACATATCATGTGTGTATGCTTAGGTGCTATCACTGTGCTATGGGATTTAAAAATATATACGAGATGGTTCTGACACCCACAAGGAATGCACACTCCCGTTAATCCCACAAGGCTATTTCTTTAGTGGTTTATTTGTTTTTAATTTCCAAGATAGGGGCAGTGATATTCCAAATCTCATTTCTCTGCTAAATCTCATTTTCACAGATGCTCAGCGAAGGTTAGCGGGTGACTACCACAGCAGCACACTGCATTCAGCCGGGAGTGGAATTTCAGGAACCGCTCTTTATTTCCCTTCTGGTCTCTTGAGTCTGGTTGATCTTGTCTAGAGCTCTGATAATCTCCTAGACAAAATATTTAAATCTTCTGCAGCTCTAGGGACTTTGAGGAAGGAACACTGTGGCTAACATCCTAAATATTTTGGAATATCATTAATGCAAGCGTTATATAGCAGATGCTGTTCACCAGAATCTCTATCCCAAGAGAATGTGTCAATATCTTTGCATATGGAAATGTACACGTTTACTCATGAATTTCTCCAGCCTCCCAAGCTCCCTCGGAGACTAGCCTTTGTTTCCCTCCTCCAGCCCCTGCTCACTTTAATATACATTTTCTTCTCTTTGTTTTCAGAAAGGGATACAAAATTGTTACTGTACATGATTGATAGAGGCTTAAATTGGAGAACTTGCCTTTTCGTAGAGAACGAAGCCTTAATCCAAAGGATTGACTGTCTAATTGTTGAATCTCAAATGTAGGCAGGGCTGATTGGGGGTATAGGGTTTTTCAGATGTTCTTAAAATCATAATATATGAGTAAACGCACAACACTCATGAGATGACAGTGCAGGGCGTTTTCCAAAGTGAGTGAAAGTCCTTGTGTGACCCCTGTGGATGCCTCTTTATTCTTGTTTTGTAGAAAAAGTAACTGATTTTTTTCAAAGTGTATTAAGCCTGCACCTCTGTGCCCAGTATTTTTTTTTTTTTTGAGACAGAGTTTCACTCTTGTTGCCCAGGCTGGAGTGCAGTGGCACAATCTTGGCTCACTGCAACCTCCATCTCCCACGTTCAAGCAATTCTCCTGTCTCGACCTCCCGCGTAGCTGGTATTACAGGCACCTGCCACTACACCTGGCTAATTTTTGTATTTTTAGTAGAGATGGGGTTTCATCATATTGATCAGGTTGGTCTTGAACTCCTGACCTCAGGTGATCCACCCGCCTCGGCCTCCCAAAGTGCTGGGATTATAGCGTGAGCCACCGTGCCAGGCCCAGTATTTCTTTAGAACAACCTTGAAAAGGAGACAGGATTATCTTCACTTTACACCCGAGACAAGTGAAGCTCATAGCAGCTAAGGGACTAGCTCAAAGCCACACAGAGAAGAATTAGAGTTGAGCCTGAGTCTTGGGTCTGGATCACCTCCCTGGGTTAAATACAGTCACTGCCTCACCTCCTGATTTGTAAGGTATTACAAGTTAAACACGCAACAAATAGACTGGATCAGTTTCATTTTGAAATAACATAGCAGTTATAATGCAGATGATACTATGCTTGAAACAAAATACCCCTGGTAATAAAGCAAGCACAGTGACCTACGTTAGTAGTTATATGTTAGTAGAGAGAACGCACAGTTCATTTAAATGCTAGTAAAGGGTTACTGGGTTCTGAATTCTTACTGTTTTCAGATTCTTCCCTTCGCCTTCTAACCTTCAGCTCTGCTATGGTTTTTTTCTGTGACCACTGGAATTCTAAATTCAGAAGGAGTGTTAGCCACCTGGATAATTGCACCTTTGTAACTTTTCAGACAACAACCTAGAGGCAGAGGATAACTACAATAAATGACTTGTAATTTCAGGTCTTAGATCTCTGCTCTAACATAAAACCAGCTTTCCGCTTCCTTAGATTCACAATCTGAAGAAATCAAAGCTGAACATGACCAGAAGTGATTATCTACTATTTAAAGCCTGTTCTAAGAGGGAGACAAGCCCCCTTTTTAGGAGGCGCAGGGGGAAGGGGATCCATTTCTCATTTTGCCATGTTGCTGCAGGAAATGTTTTTAATAGGGATACTTTTTTACCCCCAGCTAAGCTGCACCACAGGACTATGAGTGTATCTAAGGAGGCAGCTTGACTCCATGCTTCAGGGAGAAGTCTTTTATTTCCTGTCGGGGTTTTAAAGTTGCCCTTGTTTAGGTCGTTGCTGTTTTATAAGTCAGCCTGAATATTTAAAGGCAGGAGGGCTGTCGGTCTGTGTTATGTTGGCCTTGGGGCATTAGAATTACAGAGTAGCTTTATTTAGGATTGTGAGGCTGGCCATATGTACTCAATTATCCCTTTTTCAACGACTTGGTCCTTTGTACCACATCTTTCCCCGAGCCCTTTCGTGAGGACCACTATTACTATTCACATTCAGTAAGACCTGAGCAATGGTGTCACAAAGGACAGCTCTGCGTGGAGGGTCTCTGGCAACGTTACTCACTGTCCTCACTGCAGAACACTCCTTGTGTACCCTCTACCTTAGCTAAGTTTGTTCCAAGGAAATGATGGAAAATTCCTTTACTCGGGAGTACACAGACTCATCAGGCTCAGTGGGAAGAGCTTGGGCTTTCAAGTGTGCCACATCTAGGTTCACTTCCCGATCTTCCTGTCTGGGCTTGGAAAACATTACTTCACTTTTCTGAACCTCAGTTTCTCTGTTTGAAGATGGGTTGAAGTAACTGGGCGCTATGGCTCACGCCTATAATCCAGAGGCTGAGGCGGGTGGATTGTTTGAGGCCAGGAGTTCAAGACCAGCCAGGCCAACATGGTGAAACCCCGTCTCTGTTAAAATTACACACACAGGCTGGGCGTGGTGGCTCACGCCTGTGATCCCAGCACTTTGGGAGGCCAAGGCGGGTGGATCACCTGAGGTTGGGAGTTCAAGAACAGCCTGACCAACATGGAAGAAACCCTGTCTCTACTAAAAATACAAAAATTAGCCAGACGTGGTGGCACATGCCTGTAATCCCAGCTACTCAGGAGGCTGAGGCAGGAGAATCGTTTGGACCCGGAGGTGGAGGTTGTGGTGAGCTGAGATCGTACCATTGCACTCCAGCCTGGGCAACAAGAGTGAAACTCCATCTAAAAAAAAAAAAATACATACAAAAACAGCCAGGCTTGGTGGAACATACCTATAACCTCGGCTACTCAGGAGGATGAGGCATGAGAATCATTTGAACCCAGGAGGCGGAGGTTGCAGTGAGAAGAGATTGCACCACTGTACTCCAGCCTGGGTGACTGGAGCAAGACTGTCTCAAAAACAGAAAAAAAAAAATGAGTTAAAGTTACAAGGAAGCTGATTTTGGCATCCACAAGAAAAATGGGCACAATGGTCGTTGCTTTGTGCATGGATTGCCATGGGAATGTTTTCTGATTCATAGACGTTCAATACCTGCATATGAGTTTCCCCTTCTCCTACTCTTCCCATAGGTTTTCATTCAGCAGACACTTATTGACCATCTTATGGTGTTTCAAGATGTGTACGTTTGAATTTTAACTGGGCATATGCCCTAACAGCATGGATTTCAAAGTGTCGCAACAGACCCTGGGACAGATATTTCTTAAAGTGTGTGTGGGTTGCGTGACTGGGACCCCCATTTGCCACACCGCTAGCATTCATCCACTTTGAAAGATTTTCTTCCCTGTCTTTACTGTTGAATCAGGAAGTGGACTTTACGTGGCACCTGCAGTTTTGATGATGTGCTTCCTCTCCCTGCTCCCTGGAGGTGCCGCATGAAAGCACTTTCCCCGGAGTCCGGCTCCTTCTCCCTCCGCTCCCCCGCAGTCTGGCTCCCTCTCCCCTCCCTGTCTCTCTGCATCCTGCATCTTGGCATCTCCCCCTGTGGCATTGATTCCTGTGGATCTGAAAACTTTTGTATGTTTTGTGGCCACATTTGTATTCCAGTTGCTAGGGCAGAGGGGAGTGTGGGCTGCCCCGTGAACGTAGGTGGTAAAAGAGCCTCAGAGTAAAGTGTTCTTAGGACCTGCTATCCATGGAAGCTCCTTGAATGTAATTAGGAACCATGTCCTGTTCCCCTGTTCCCCAGAGGAGTATACATCCATAGGCTGTCCCTGAGCCGGTTAGCTCTGAGTCAGGAACCAGCTTACATCTTCACACACACATGCTGTAGGTGTATTTCATATGTCCCTCTGCCGTCATTGCCACGCAGGGCTCAGGTTGCAGTGACGTACTGGCTAGGGGCATGGAGAGGAGCTCTCACGAGGGGTCTGAAAGGTACATCAGGCCTAGGAGAGAGGAACAAATGCAAACAACACTGGGCTTCATGGATGGTGATAACTGAGGCAGAAGACTTTCCAGTTAGGGTACTGAGTACAAACACTGTTAAGAACTTCACTCTAGAAACTGTACTCATTTGAAACTGTACTGAAATGTATCTTCTGTGTCGTAAGGATCGCTTAAATTCCTCTTACAGCTTCGTCTCAGCCTAAAAACAAATAATCCCCTTAAAAATCTTAAGTTTTTAGTTTTTCCAGCTTTATTTTGTGTGATTTTTAATTTTTTTTTGTTTTTAAGAGATGAGGTTTCCCACCGTCACCAAGGCTGGGTGCAGTGGTGCAATCATAGCTCCCTACAGCCTCGCACTCCTTGGCTCAAGTGATGCTCCCACCTCAGCCTCCCAAGTAGCTGGGACCTCAGATGTACACCACCTCAGATGTACACCAGGAATCTGGCTTTTCTTTCTTTCTGTAGAAATGGATCCTGGCTATGTTGCCCCGGCTGGTCCCGGTCTCCTGCCCTCGAGTGATCCTGCTGCCTCGGCCTCCCAAAGTGTTGGGATTGCTGTAGATGGGAGAGAGCCACTGTGCTGGGCCTTCTTAATTGCTCATTTAACAGGCCTGGTTGGGGTGTGAAATGGAGTTCGTGTGGCCAGGCACAGTGGCTCATGCCTGTAATCCCAGCACTTTGGGAGGCCGAGGTGGGCAGATCATGAGGTCAGGAGTTCGAGACCAGCCTGACCAACATGGTGAAACCCCATCTCTACTAAAAACACAACAATTAGCTGGGCGTGGTGCTGCTTGCCTGTAATCCCAGCTACTTGGTAGGCTGAGGCAGGAGAATTGCTTGAATCTGGGAAGTGGAGGTTGCGGTGAGCCAAGAGTGTGCCATTGCACTCCAGCCTGGGCGACAGTGAGACTCTGTCTCAAAAAAAAAAGAAGAAGAAATGGGATCCGTGTGTGTATTTTGCATCCTCTGTAAATATGGGCCCTAGAATACATTCCAGACACAGTCTCTCCAATACCCTGCATTTTGTGCATACCAGGGCACCGCATTCTGTTAAAAAGACCGTTAGTGTTGTTTATTGTTTCTGCAAATGCAGTGTATTCTAAGCACACTGTATGCCAGAATTATCTCTAGACTTCGTAGCGGTGTTGCCATTAAGGTGTATGGAAAGCGTACTAATTCCTATCCTATAGGCAAACACAACTGGGGCATGGTAGTAATACTGCCTTATTTAATCTTATTAGAATCGAGGGGAAATAATACTTGAAGTGTACAATAAAAATAATAAGAATAGTATGCTTCAACCAGCAACACTAATCACCATAAGAACGGTGCGGTTGCGGACTGCGTTTCCACAACCGTCACACAATTGCTGGACTCAGTTGGCGGCCTTATGACATGGCTGGCATGCACATCCAGATCTTCCTGTGTGAAACTCCTTCCGTGATGTTCCCATCACGGGATTTTGTGCTGGGCTAACGGAACAGAACAGCCGTCCTGAGGAATGTTTTCTTTTTCTTTTCTTTTCTTTTTTTTTTTTAGACATAGGGTCTCGTTCTGTCGCCTAGGCTGGAGTGCAGTGGCAGGATTATGGCTCACTGCACACCTTCTGGGCTCAAAAGACCCTCGTGACTCAGTGCCCTCCCCTCCAGCCACCCACCCACACCCCTGCCAAGTAGCTGAGACTACAGGTGCCCAAGTCTGGCTAATTTAAAAAACGTTTTTAAAGAGACGGGGTCTTGTTATATTTTCCAGGCTGGTCTCAAACTCCTGGCCTCAAGCAATCTTCCCACCTCACTCTCCCAAAGTGCAGGGATTACAGGAATGAGCCACTGAACCCAGCCCTTAAGGAGACTTTTCTGATAGCTGGTCTTTGCCATGCTCAGAGAACCAGGCCAGGCACCAGGCTTCCTCTTTGTTGACTCATACGTTGGGTTCTCTTATATTATTCAAACTGAACATCCTGAAGCATTGATAACCCCTTATTGTTCTCCAGTTCCCTGTAAAGGCTGAAGGCATAACTCTGGGAAAACGTTTTGCTTGGGTGTGGAGAAATGGTGTAATTGGGTACAGATGTGAGATGTGAGCCTCGGCTGTCACTGCACCTGCACCCAAAGTGGTCCCCACTTCTCCATTCTTTGCATCTGTCCTGGGCACCTCCCATTATCTTTGCACAAAGGATTATGCATTTCATGTAATATGCCTTAAATTGATTTTCCTTAGAGTAGGGAAAGGGAGTGGAAATAGAAGACAATTGTTTAATCCAGCAATCATGCAATAATGTGTTTTTGATATTAAAGGAACAACTTCAGGCTGTGGAGTAGCCTGAAGCACAGTTGCACATAGCTATCAGGCGGTTATGGATCTGAAGAATGAGCCTCCGTGGCTGCTCTGAGGAATAAGATGCATCACTATTGGAGGAGACCGGGAGGATACTGACAGATGAGCTCGAGCCCTGGATCTTGATGCTGCCGTTTACTGCAGCCATGCAAACGAATGTGGGCTTCAGGTCTGAATGTTCAAGGCAGGGTCAGCAACTTTCCATGAACTCTCTAACCCCAGCCCACGTCTGTTCAACCGTTTTGCTTCTTCACTCCTAAAACAATTAAATAAGTTAGTTCATAAAATGTTATGCTTTAAACAGGAGGTAAAAATGTTTTTCTGTTTATAAAAGTAATATGTGCCCATTGTAGAGAATGTGGAAAATACAGGAAGATGCAGAGATCACAGAATTAAAACTCCAAATGATTGTGACCAGCTAGAATGATGAAGTCTGAATTAGCATGATGACATTTTATTACATGGGATATGTTTTGCTTTGAAGATCTTGGCCGGCATCCTCGGAGAGAGAAGCCTGTGTCCCTTAAGCCTAGTAAGGTACTTGGCAGAGAAGGGCAGAGTAGGGCATTGCTGAATGAATGAATGGATGAAGAAATAGAATAGGATGCATGGAATTAAGGCAGGACTTCCTGGAAGAAACATGATGGGATTTCTGGGACATTCACTTTGGATGAAACCATGGGATGCTGTGCAGTGTATGCTTCAAGAGCTTTTTTTTTTTCCCCCTGAGACGGAGTCTCGCTCTGTTGCCCAGGCTGGAGCCCCGTGTTGCAATCTTGGCTCACTGCAACCTCTCCCTCCTGAGTTCAAGTGATTCTCCTGCCTCAGCCTCCCAAGTAGCTGGGATTACAGGAATGCGCCACTACGCTTGGCTAATTTTTGTGTTTTTAGTAGAGACGGGGTTTCATGATGTTGGTCAAGCTGGTCTTGATCTCCTGACCTTGTGATCTGCCCGCCTCGGCCTCCCAAAGTGCTGGGATTACAGGTATGAGCCACCGCCTGACCTTTATTATTTTTTTGAGACAGAGTCTTGCCCTGTTGCCCAAGCTGGAGTGCAGTGGTGGGATCTTGGCTCAGTGCAGCTTCTGCCTCCCAGGTTTAATGATTCTCCTGCCTCAACCACTCAAGTAGCTGGCACTACAGGCGCCCACCACCATGTCTAGCCAGTTTTTGTATTTTTAGTGGAGATAGGGTTTCACCATGTTGAAGAGCTTTTCTCTCCGTTGGTAGTTTCCACTTTCCACTTCCCACTTCCCACAGCTCCTCCTAAACACACACACACACACATCATGTTTCACACAATCATCCTTTTTGGTAAAAAAATGTGTACATTTCTGTCCTGCGTTATTTAGTTCCTCACCAGGTGCAAACACTGTTAGTCTCCTGAAAAATGTATCTCATCAAAGGGCTGTAGCAAGAGGGAGTATCAGAGAAGAGAGAGCTGTTCCTTTTGCTGTCTGGCTGCAGAACCATCTGGAAGCCCCTGCGGAGGTGGGCTGAGCCCTACCTTGGACAGATACCTGGTCCTTTTCCAGCAGGTTTCTTTTCTTGACAGAAGGCTCCTCAAATCTGAATCTGAGCTCTCTCTTCTATTCTCACCTCTGTGCCAGGGAAATTTTCTTGGCAATTGAAACCAAAGAGATAGATTGGCAGTGGGATTCTACTTGGCTGGGGGTAAAATAACCAATGATTGCACATAATTGCAGAAAACAATTTTGAGTTTTATTAATGAGGTGCTCCAAACAACATCTTTTAACCCATTGTCCCACTTAACAAGCAGTTCACTGGAGTTCAGTGTGCTGTAATTTATGCGTGTCTTCCCCCGTTGATAAACACCAGGCCCTTGTGTTCTGTAATTGGCACAAGTTGGTCATTTTCAGGGGTGTTTCTCTCTCTAAGGACATAAACAGACCTGCCGGAGAGCGGGATCGATTTAGCCTCATCCAGAGAGCCAGTTGGTGGCTGCTTCATGGCGAGAGGTGGCACAGGCATGGGTACACGCACAGAAGGTCCTCAGGTAAAAGATGTTGAGGTAGAGGCTTGAGGAGGCAAGGGAATATGTACAGTGAGAAAACCAGACTTCTTTTCTTTTCCTTTCCTTTGCTTCTTGCCACCCAGCACCCAGCATCTCTAGGTGGAGCTGAGTTTTAGTGTGTACAGCAAGGGTTTTGGAGCAGTAGGAGGTAAGATTCGGGGGAGGGTTTCTGGGAGGGGACGTAGGCCACCACTTCCTTCAACATCTCATCTCAAAATGCACCGTGTGTCACCACTGTGGGCCACAGTGAGCTCAGCTATCCCAGCTCCTGCCTTCTTTGTGTGTTTACAGCCAAAACGTGGTCACTGCTTCATGTATCTGTTTAGCCTTCTGTGGCCATCGGCCACTTAGGAAGTATGAAGAGGAAACCAGCTGCTCATCCTTGGGTGTTGATTAGATGCCATCGCTGTTTAGTTCTTTACCATATTGTAAGCCCCTTGAGGTCAAGGATTTTGTCTTCTGTGTTCTGTCTTGGTAACCTAAGAACCTTAGAACCTAGAACAGAGTGGACACCTAGAAAACATTAACAAATGCATGAATCAAATGGAGGTGAGGAGACAAGCACAGAAACACGTGTAGATGCGGAAAAGGAAAAAGAGCATAATGGGAGCTCGGAAAGAGCTGTAGGGCATACAGAGAGGCCTTTCTCTGTCTGGGGTAAGCCAGGAAGCCTTGGTGGAAAGGCTGGACTGGAGGATGAGAGATTCTCGGAGGTGGATGGTGGAGGTTCAGCATTTCAGGGGTAAATTCAGAGAACGTTGTACGCACATAAGAAACAATGCGGCCGGGCGCGGTGGCTCACGCGTGTAATCCCAGCACTTTGGGAGGCCGAGGCGGGTGGATCACGAGGTCAAGAGATCGAGACCATCCTGGTCAACGTGGTGAAACCCCGTCTCTACTAAAAATACAAAAATTAGCTGGGCGTGGTGGCGTGCGCCTGTAGTCCCAGCTACTCAGGAGGCTGAGGCAGGAGAATTGCTTGAACCCAGGAGGCGGAGGTTGCG
>PVKV010022401.1:0-35454 GCA_004027835.1 Alouatta palliata
CTCCAGCATCCAGTCACACAGACGCGGCTGTCTAAGGCTCCAGCATCCAGTCACACAGACGCGGCTGTCTAAGGCTCCAGCATCCAGTCACACAGACGCGGCTGTCTAAGGCTCCAGCATCCAGTCACACAGACGCGGCTGTCTAAGGCTCCAGCATCTAGTCACACAGACGCGAATGTCTAAGACTCTAGTGTCTACTCACACAGACTGTCTAGGCTTCCAGAGTCTAGTCACACCAACGCAGCCATCTAAGGCTCTAGTGTCTAGTCACACAGACACGGCCATCTAAGGCTCCAGCATCTAGTCACACAGACTTGGGCATCTAAGGCCACATACACATGGCCGTCTAAGGCCACACAGCCACGGCCGCTCAGGGCTCTAGCATCTAGTCACACAGATGTGGCCATCTGAGACTCTAGCGTCTAGTCACACAGACATGGCCATCTGAGACTCTAGTATCCAGTCACACTGACGTGGCCCTCTGAAGCTCCAGGGTCTAGTCACATAGGCGCAGCTACCTAAGGCTCTTGTGTCCAGTCACACCGATGCAGCTGTCTGAGGCTCTAGCTTCCAGTTACACCAATGCAGCCGTCCGAAGCTCCAGTGTCCAGTCACACAGATGTGGCTGTCGAGGTCTCTGGCATTTAGTCACACAGACATGGCCGTTTAGGCCTCTGGAGTCTAGTCAGAGATGGCCACCTCTGTCTCTGGCAGCTAGTTACAGAGATGCAGTCATCGGGCCTCCAGCATCTAGTTACAGAGACGCAGCCATGTGGGCTGCTTGCATCCCGACACAGAGACACAGCTGCCTTGGCCTCTACTGTGTGTAGTCCTACAGTCCAGGCTGCTCAGCCTAGTCAGAGCCATAGCAGAGACAGAACAGGGAAGTGGCCCCTCTGAGAGGCAGCCTGCCCATTCCAGGTCCCCCTGACGAGGACAATGGCGAGCACCCCCAGGGAGGGGAAAGGGCCCCAAAGGCTCCTGCACAGATGAGCCCATCAGATCCCTTCCCTGGGCTTCACACAGCTCCCAGAGCTGCCCAGGCAGGAGACCTCACTCCGTGTTCATCTTCTCACCTAATAGGCCCCGGTGACCTGGTAGGGGGTTCCCACGGTCAGTACCTCAGCCTTACACACAAGGAAACTGAGGCACACAAAGGCGGCACAGCCTGCCCAAATCACACACCAGGTCCAAGGTGGATCCAGGGCTGGACTTCACATCGTCCAGCTCCCAGGCTGGGGCCTCCAGATGCTGCCCTCAGCTGCCGAGCGCCACCCCAGTGGTGGGTCCAGGGCCTCGTCCTGGGCAGACTGTCCCATCCAGGCTGGAACCCCCACCCCTACTCAACGCCCTGTGCCTCAGTTTCTTCATCTGTAAAATGGCAAGAGTGACAGAACCTGGAGGGCTCTGGCAAGAAGGAAAGGAGCTGACACGTGACAGGCATCCAGCCACTCACTGGCACCCAGACCAAGTTGGCACCCAAACCACATGACAATGATCACACCAAGTATGAAGCTGCGATTGGAATCTGGGATTGCCCCGTCTGCTGCCCTAGTTGTCCCCAAGCCTGAGTGAGAGATGAGGGGCAGCAACAGCTTGCAGCTTAGCTTTAAAATGAACCATTTAGGGTTGGCTGTTTGGAAGAGAATGAGGGGAAAGAACGCTGGCCCGTCCACGGGAGCTTCTGCTATTCATGGAACATGTCCCCAGGCCTAGGGCCCATGTGAGTCCCCCACAGCCTGGGATGGGCAGGCAAGCAGGTCTAGCAGGGAAGTGGTGTGACCAGCCAGGCCTCGTCTTCCCTGGGCGTGCGCTGCCTCCTGGGCCTCATCTCCAGACACAGAGTGGGGTCCCGGTCCCAGTGGCTGCGTGAGCCTTTCCGTCCTCTGCATAGCGCAATAGGAGCCAGGCACGTAAAACCCACTCAGCCTGGATATCTAAAGTTGTGAGACCTGGTGACACGCTCAAATCAGAGCCGCCTAAACCCCCAGGCTGACGGGGACACCTCGGGAGAAGACGGTTCGGCACCTCCCATGTGTGTTGAAACCCACGAGGCCAATTGGCTCCTCATGAGGCGACAGGCTTCTAATAAACGCCTCGCACCACCTACGCAGTGAACTGGATCACTCCTAGCACCAGAATGCCCACGTCATTTCCAAATTCCAATTTTCAAGACTTCGAGTTTCCCAAGAAGCCTCCTTGGGGACTCAACTCTTTCCTACTCGGGCAGCGGCTTCAAGGAAAGTCGCTATTTTTAGAAAGGTTTCAGTAAAGCTGTCAGGGGCTCTCTGGGCTCGGCAAGACTGAAGTGTGCTTAAAATAAAAGGAAGACAGAAAAAGCTACTGTGAAAACCAGCTCTAAGAGAAACAGGTTTGAGCTCACCAATGGAAGAACTGGTTCAAAACAAAAGACTGAATTTTTAAACAGCAGCCCTAAATATCAGTGCACAGCTTTAAACGATTGAGAAGCTGGGGTGACAACTAACCCAGTATTTCACAGCGGGCTTTTTTTGGGGGGTGGGCAGGGGAGAGGGAAATAAGTTGGACTCTTGTTTTTATTCTCAAATGCTCCCGGGAAACATACTTTGGGGAATCTCTTTTTGTTTGTTTTTGAGACAGAGTCTCACTCTCTTGCACAGGCTGGTTTGCAATGGCACAATCTCACTGCAACTTCTGCCTCCCTGGTTCAAGCAATTCTCCTGCCTCTGCCTCCCAAGTAGCTGGAATTGCAGGTGCGTACCACCCCGTCCAGTTAATTTTTTGTATTTTTAGTAGGGATGGCGTTTCAGCATGTTAGCCAGTATGGTCTTGATCTCCTGACCTCATGATCCGCCTGCCTCGGCCTTCCAAAGTGCTGGGATTACAGGCGTGAGCCACAGGCCTGGCCAGGAATCTGTTTTTAAAGCGAGCTGATGTCACGTAGGCTTGATACTGTCTAGAAAAGAATCTCTTCAGGTGAGGGTGAGGACCTCAACTAACAGTGCAGGCCCGAAGAGCCTCCCAAAAGAAACTTCTAGAACCAGACTGTGGGCTGTGACTCTCCTCAGCAAAGCCACGCAGAGGGAAGGTGCTTCAACTTAGGGACTTACAAAAAGGGCCTCCCCACCCTGCTCAGATGGGGAAAAGTTGATTTTTTTTTTTTAAACACCTTCTTGCCACTTTCATTTCCCTTAGCATTTTATTTATACCCACAGTGTTGTTCTTGAAAAACAGAAGGTAACCAAAAAGGAAAAACAGAGCTGCAAGGTCAGGGTTGAGCTCAGCATGGGGCTGTACAAATGTCACGAAGGCAGGAGCTGATGGAATGCTGGAATCAAAACAATATAGTATTGGAGACCAATTTTCCACGGCTCCGTCCAACTCTGTCCTGGCCCGGCGCCGCCAGTAGGAAGTGAGACCAGCTCTGAAATCATAGCTGCATGTGTATGAAGAGCCCCCAGTTTCAGGGCCCAAGGACAGGCAGAGGACAGTCATTAGATACCGGCCCTAGCACAAGCTCTGCTAGCTCTCACTCCCTGTGCACAGTGAGAGGAGGAAGACGGATCCAGCCTCCCAAAGGAAGAGTCCACGTGCGAAAACCAGAAATGACCAGGACCCCTGCCTTAGGGACTGCTGCCACCGTGTGGCCAACGTTTTCTGTTTTCGGGAGATGGTTTCCCGCCTGCCCGCGAGCCTGGGCAGCGGTCCCTAAATCTCCTTCCCCTGGTGCCGTCTGGCCAGTCCCAAACAGTGTCACAGCGTGGCATATGAGGGATGGAGGCCTTCTCCATGTGCTGGAAGGAGGGGGCACCATGCCAGGGCCTCTGGGCTCCCTCTGCCCAGGTTCATCTGTGTTAACACACAACCTGGCTCGGTCAGAAGTGGGATTCGCTGTTCCGCCAGGGCATGCACACATGCTTCTTTGAAAACCTGAATGAAATCTCAAGTGCTTCTTGGAATCCGTGTTCTGTGATCATAAGTTGTGACCGCTGCCAACCACAAGACGCCCAGAGACTGGTTTGCTCCACCGGCTGAGTGAACACAGGGCAGTCGAGGGAGGCACCTGGGCATAGGGCCGGTGGGGTGGGGAGGCCAAGGGGACTCCATGCCTGGGGCACGCATCTTCCAGGTACTCCCAGGGTTCCCTCACCTCACCACCTTCAGGCCAATGGCAGCACCCACAGAGACTGAGCCCAGCTGCTCCGGGGGACCCCCCCACAGTCCACCCCTCACTCCCTGGGCCATGCACTCCAGGAGAGGACTGCATTCCGCTTGTGGCCGCTGCCTTTTCCTGCCACACGGATGGTGCCTGGGTCTCTGCAGGTGGAAGGCGTGAGGAAAGCAGGCCCCTTGGCTCCCCGAGGACAGAGCCCACCCGCCCCTGCCTGGGGGCTGCCGAGAAGGGACAGAGTGGATGCAGGTGCAGAGACAGGGCACACCTCACCTGCTTTCCTTCATTCCTGCTAAAGAAACGCGCTCCTCACTCAAACAGGGAGAGATACAACTCACAGGAAGCACAGCGGTGCCTCGGCCCTGGCTTCCTTCCCACACACCACGGCCCCCATTTCCAACTTTCTAGCACTTTCTTGCAGGAGGCGCCTCACTGTTAAGGGGCTTCTACTGTTATTTCTTGACAGTCCATTCTGGACGATCCCTTTTGACTTCTCTATGCTACCTTAAGGACTGAGCTCCAGCCACACTGCCAGCCTCTGGAGAAGCCCTACAGCCATCTGGGCCCAGAGCCACGGTCAGTTTAGGTCACTGTGTGGTAAGGGCCAGACACACATGTGTCCAGTCCAGTAAATCAGCCTCACTGCTGTCCTTCAGCAGTTCACTCCTCACCTGCAGGTTGTCTACATTTATTCACGGAGCCTGGCCCTCACTTTTCAACACCCCTCGAGACTTCTGTCGCACAGGCAGCTCTGGACACTCGCTGGCCTGCTCTCCCCGGATGCCTCGCACCTGCAGGCCTGCTGCCCACGGCCCTCTTGAGACGCCTGTGGCCAACGCCTTCTTGAGTTTCTTCTCAGCCATGGCAATGACTTCCCCGCCTGAGACCTGATGGTCATCAGACACCAGCGGGAGCCGGGGAAGCCCGGGGCAGCTATGCCCCTGGGAGGGGTCAGGGCTCATCCAGAGGGAGTAAAGTGCATCGGATCACAGCCATGGGTGCTTTCCAGACCCAATCCTGTGTTTGAAAGGTGCCGGGAGATACATACGAGACACGAACAATTACGCCTGGCAGCCCACACCACGACAAGAGGCACAAAGACACTAGCAGAGGCGCGGGGGCTCCATGGAGGGGCTTTACCTTGGACATCTGGCTGAAGTCGGCAAAGCCCTCAGCACTATTGAAGGACCCACTTCCGAAGGGATCTAAGGTTCCAAAGGGATCTGTAATCGGCACCAACAAAGTCAGAGTTACAGGTCTTTAAGAGAACACACCTTCTGGGGTGGAGGGAAAATGCTAGATGGCCCCTTAACAGGACACTCAGGAAGCTGAATTTATTCACTAGACACGTGCGTCTGCGTGAAGGTCCCTCAGCAAGGACTCCCTGCCTGCTCTGGCATGGAGAGACGATTTCTCACTGTGATGACCACTCTGGGAGGGCCGGCATCTTTCACGGTCATCAGAGGAGTGACAAGTTACCACAAGGGCACAGCCTGCTGTCCCACTGGGTCAGGAGGGGAGATAAGAGGGAGGGGAGGAGCAACTCCAGGGTGACCTGCCACATACACAATGTATGCAGGGCAGTGTCTGTGGCTAGAGGTTTTTGCTGTGTTTTCTCCTCTGACCTGGAAGGGATTTGCCTAGAGTAGTGGATGCGCCTGCATATGATACCAAACCCTGCTACCTGCCATGTACAAGCTGCAGGACCAAGCGAGGCCTGTTCCCAAAAAATGGGAGTGTCCACAGATGCTCCCATCGCATAAAAGCTCGAGCATGCATCTGTGAGTTCTACACTGTGAGATGAGCTTCCTTCAAACACAGAACCCACAGCACAGGCCAGTACTTGGGATCCAATTTTAGATTTCTTTTAGGGAGAAAATCGAAAGATACAAACCAAAGATTTTGAAGGAGTGAGTAAACAGCAGTTACTGTCACTGGTGCTATTACGGAATTCCCACTGCCAAAGGTCCTTTCTGGAAAGATGCCAGCGCGTGCCCGGGAAGAGGAGCAGCAAGGGGGGCTCATTTTGGCCTGACAAGCTCAGGCCAGGGGTGCCACTGACTAATGACACAAACACAGAGGCCATGCTGGCTTTGGGAGTGAAGGCGTTAACTGGGAGGTGCTCCGCTACTGCCCGAGTAATAGGAAGGAAAATAAGCCATGAGTCTCACCTGATCCTTTTGAGGAGATACTGGAGGATGAAAAGGGATCACTGGATTCAAAGGGGTCGAGCTGAGTGAAAGGAGAGAGGAAAGAGTAAAAAGCAGTTCGTTTGTTCCACCACCCATTCATTCAACCAGACTTTCCGACGTGGATGTACAACATCCTGGGCCAGGCCGGAGGGAAAGTGTAACGGCTGAAACTAATCCAGGCAGAGTAAAATCCCAACACATCAACCCTCCTGCAGACAGCACCTATCAACCTGCGCAAAATGCCCCCAAAAATTACAAATACAAAAAGCAGTGGCCTAAAGGCTGGGAAGTGAACCTACCAGGGAGGGAGAAGACTTTGGAGGAGAATTTGAATGTGGTAGAACACAGCAGGAGGCTGAGTTTCCATCCCACCAGCTACAGCAGGAGGGCACAGTGCGCTAAGATTCTTGTAGAATCTGAACACCTGAGGATGGAGCCCAGAGACAACCACTCCCAGGGGAAATGGAGGGGAATCGGGACGCAGAGGCAGAGCCACAAGCCCTGAACTGCCTGGTCCGCTCTGCCTCAGTCTCAGGCTGCGCCCCTGCTCACTCATGCCTGTGGGGGACTGAGGGCAGCCCGCAGCTGAAGCCACGAAAACTAAGCCAGGATTGGAGTTTCTGCCATCTGCTGGCGAGCGTCTACCGTATGAGTGGCACCAAGTTAACTGCCTGCTGAAACAAATCCATCCCTGCTCTTTGGAGAAAACAGTCTACAGTCTCTACACAGAACACTCACAATCTATCACAATGCATCAGATACATTTCTAAACATACAAAGTACTGGAAAAATGTGACCAACTCTGACTGGAAAAGACAATCAATGTAGCCAATCTCAAAATAACCCAGATGGGGGAACTCTGAGACAGAGACAAGGTAAAACAGTGATTGTAAGTCTGCTGAATGAGGAAAAGGAAAATACACCTAAAATGAATGAAAAGACAGGCAACCTTAGCAGAGAAATCGAAAGTATACAAAAGAAACAAAGGAAAGTTCGGGAAATGAAAAAGTGTCTCTACAATAAATATTTCATCCCTGGCGCAGTGGATCACCTGAAGTCAGGAGTTTAAGACCAGCATGAACAACATGCCAAAACCCCATCTCTACTAAAAATACAAAAATTAGCCAGGCGGGCCAGGTGAGGTAGGTGGCTCACGCCTGTAATCCCAGCACTTTGGGAGGCCGAGGCAGGTGGATTGCCTGAGGTCAGGAGTTCGAGACCATCCTGGCCAACATGGTAAAACCCCGTCTCTACTAAAAATACAAAAAATTAGCCAGGCATAGTTGTGGACACCTGTAGTCCCAGCTACTTGGGAGGCTGAGGCAGGAGAATCGCTTGAACCCAGGAGGCGGAGGATACAGTGAGCTGAGATCACACCATTGTACTCCAGCCTGGGTAACAAGAGCGAAACTCCATCTCAAAAACAAACAAACAAGCCAGGCTTGGTGGCACATGCCTGTAATCCCAACTACTCAGGAGGCTGAGGCAGAAAAACAGCTTGAACCCGGGAGACAGAGGTTGCAGTGAGCTGAGATTGCGTCACTGTACTTCAGCCTGGGCGACAGAGCAAGACTCTGTTTCAAAAAAAACAAAAAAACAACAAAAAAAAACCCCCACTTCATTAGGTTAGCTAAATAACCAAAAACAAAAGAAAGAGTACGTGAAGTCAAAGATCAGTAAAAATTACTCAATCTGAAGAAAAAGAAAAAAACAGAATGAAAAGAAATAGAGTCTCAGGAACCTGTGGGACAATAACAAAAGGTCTCACATTCATGTAACTGGAATGCCAGAAAGAGAGGAAAGAGAAAATGGGGCAGAAAAAACAAATCAGGAGAACTGACGGCTGAAAACATACCAAATTTTTGTTGTTGTTGTTGTTTTGAGATGGAATCTCACTCTGTCACCCAGGCTGGAATGCAGTGGCACAATCTCAGCTCAATGTAACCACCTCCTGGGTTCAAGCGATTCTCCTGCCTCAGCCTCCTTAGTAGCTGGGATTACAGGTGTGCAGCACCATGCCTGGCTAATTTTTGTATTTTTAGTAGAGATAGGATTTCGCCATGTTGGCCAGGCTGGTCTCGAACTCCTGGCCTCAAGTGATCCACCCACCTCGACCTCCCAAGGTGCTGGGATTACAAGCATGAGCCACCAAACCAGGCCATGAAAACTTGCCAAATTTGTTGAAAAGCATAATTTATAGATTCAAGAACCTAAGCAAAGCCTAAACAGTATAAACACCAAGAAAACCACATCCAGAAACTTCAAAAACTACTGAAAATCAAAGATAAAGAGAGAATCTTGAAAGCCCCCAAAGAGAAACAATTCATTACATATAGGGCAACAATGACCTGAACAAATACTCTTCTCATTCAATGGAAGCTGGAAGGCAGTGGAAAAACACCCTAAAAGTGCTAAAAAAACAAACAAACCCCCAACAACCTAGATCAAACACAAATGTCCTTCAAGAATGCCAATGGGCCTGTAACTCTGGCACGTTGGGAGGATGAGGCTGACAGATCACTTGAGTTCAGGTCGAGATCAGCCTGGCCAACATGGCAAAACTCCGTCTCTACTAAAATTACAAACATTAGCCAGAAATCGCTTGAACCTGGGAGGCAGAGGTTGGGGGGAAAAAAAAAAAAGAGAGAGAATGACAATAGCTGGGTGCAGTGACTCAAGCCTGTGGTCCCAGCACTTTGGAGGAGCTGAGGCAGGAGGCTTGCTTGAGCTTGGGAGTTTGAGACCAGCCTGGGCAACATATGGAGATCCCATCTCTACAAAAAATAAACAATTAGCTTGGTGTGGAGGTACACGCCTGTGGTCCCAGCAACTTGGGAGGATGAGGTGAGAGAATTACCTGAGCCTGGGAGGCTGAGGCTGCAGTGAGCCCAAGATCGCACCACTGCACTTCAGCCTGGGCAACAGAGTGAGACTCTATTTCAAAAATAAAAAATAAACACATGACAACACAGTTGACCTGCACTATAAGAAGTGCTAGAGAAAGTTCTTTAGGCTGAAGGAAAATGATAACAGAGGGAAAACCAATCTTCAGAAGGAAATGAAGAATATCAGAAACGATAAATATCTGGGTAAAACTAAATGACTGCTTTTCTCCTCTTTCTTTCTAAAAAGTACCTACAATGGATTAATGCAAAAATTATAACAGTCTTATGGAGTTTATAATGTATTTAGATAAATGATATTCATATGATGGCTATAACATAAGAAGACATGCTGGCTGCAAGGGTAGGTGGACAAATGGACCTACACGATTGCAAATTTTCTACATTTTACATGTGGTAATACAATACTAACCTCAAGCAGGCTATGAAAAATTAAAACCGTAAAAGGCAATTCCTAAAGCAACCTCTAAAAATTTCATTAAAAGAAGTATGATTAAAATAATAAAAGGCCAATAGACAGAATTCAAGAAAACATTCAAACAATCCAAAAGAAGGCAGGAAAAAAAAAATGGGATAAACAGCAAGCAAATAATAAAACAGTAGATTTAAACCATATCAATAATTACATTAAATGTTAATGGACTAAACATTCTACTTATAAGGCAGGGACTTCCGACTGGATAAAAAAAGCAAGCTCCAACACTATGCTAGTTACAAAAGACAACTATCAGTTTTAAAGACTCAGGTAAGTTGAAAGTAAATGGTTGAAAAGTGATATATCATGTAGTAAATACCATGAGGGGAATGAAGCAATAAAATAGACTTCAAGACAAAGAACATCACCAGAGATCAAATGGAACCTTTTATAATGATAGAAAGGTTGCTGTGTCAAGAAGACACAACAATCATAAACATCTATGCACCTGACAAAGCTTCAAAGTACACAAAGCAAAACTTGATCAAATTAAAGCATAGTATGAACAATTCCACAATCACAGGAGGATGTTTAACACCTCTCTTTCAGCCACTGGTAGAACTGAAAAACAAACAAAGAAACAAACAATGAAGACACAGATGAGGCCGGGCGCGGTGGCTCACGCCTGTAATCTCAGCACTTTGGGAGGCCGAGGCGGGTGGATCACGAGGTCAAGAGATCGAGACCATCCTGGTCAACATGGTGAAACCCCGTCTCTACTAAAAATACAAAAATTAGCCGGGCATGGTGGCACGTGCCTGTAGTCCCAGCTACTCGGGAGGCTGAGGCAAGAGAATTGCTTGAACCCAGGAGACGGAGGTTGCGGTGAGCCGAGATCGCGCCATTGCACTCCAGCCTGGGTAACAAGAGCGAAACTCCGTCTCAAAAAAAAAAAAAGAAGACACAGATGAACACCATAAGGAAGCTCAACCTCACCGGCATTTATAGAACATTACACCCAACAACTACAGATACACATTGTTCTCAAGCGTACGTGGTTTGTTCAACATAGGCCATAAACAACAACCCTTGGTAAATGTGAAGGTACTGAAAACATACAGAATATGTTCTCTAACAAATTTAATTAATAATCAATATTAAATATTATAAGATACACAGGAGAATACGCCAAGTATCTGGAAATGAAACAACACAGTTTTAAGTAATCCATAGGTAAAAAGAATTCACAAGGGAAACTGGAAAATATCTCAAAACTGAATGGCAAGGAAGAGACAAAGTATTAAAATACATGACATACAGATAAAGCTCTGCTTAAGGGAAATACATTGCTTTAAATTTATACAGATGCTCCTTGACTTACGATGGGGTTACGTCCTGATAAACCCATTGCAAGTTGAAAATATCGTTAAGTCGAAAATGCACTTAATATTCCAATAAACCCATCAAAAAGCAAAAAAATCATAAGTTGAACCAACGTTAAGTCCAGACATTCCCTGACTTATGATGAAGCTATATCTTGATAAAAGTATTGTAAAGTCAAAAAAACTGTAAGTTGAGCCATCGTAAGTCAGGGTCCGCCTGTACTAGAAAATGAAGTCTAAAATCAGTGAACGAAGGTAGGACCTTAAGACATGAGAAGAACAAAGTAAACCCAAAATAAATAGGAGTAAGGAAACAGAAAAAGACAGAAATAGAAAAGAGAAGAAATCAATGAAATAGAAAACAAGCAGTAGAGAAAATGAAGCCAAAAGCTGGTTATGGAAAAGGTCAATGAAATTGGTGAACAGATCACTAGCACCAGGAATGCCAGGGAAATTCTCACTATAGGTCTTAAGGACACTAAAAGGGGGCCATTAAGAAAACATGGCAAGTGAATATTTGCCTTCAAGGAGCTCCAAGCACTAAAGACCACAGGGAGTGAGCAAGGTGGGCACCAGGGCAGCAGGAGCCCTGAGGAGGAGGGATGAGTGCCCATCTAAGCAGACCCTGGGCCTCGGTTGCAGCCTAGAAAATGAAAGGAGACTATGAAGCAGGCTTACTCCATCATGAAAATCCTTTCCTCCATCACCAGAGGCGGCTTTTTTTTGGTTTTGAAATCCGAGTTGACACCAATTCAACCCAATCTCTTGCGCGTAATGTGCAAAACGCCCATTGTCTGCCACTCCTGGGGATGGGGCACAGGTGTGTTGGGGCTGGAGACTGGAAGGTCAGAGTCAGCTGTTGCTCGCAGGAGACGACACCAGGTGAGGAGGCTGGGCTGAGATGCCTGCACTCACTCCTGCGGCTGTGATGGGGGCACCCACTGAGGCAATGTGACTCTAAGGTCCCCACCAGTGCTGTGTGTTACAAGGACTGTGCAGGGTGGCTGCGTCCATGCGAGCACATGGTACTCGTTTGATTTCATCTTTTTTGGGAGACAAAGTGGCAGTATGGGCAGATGACTCGAGTTGGGAGAGGGGACAGGGACACAGGAATAACAACTGTGGGCAACAGCCTCCTTGCCCCGACTTGGGGCCATTGGACCGCTGGCTGCACCCTTGGGGCTCACAGAATGAGCCACCACAGTGACTAGGCCAGACAACCCCTCACTCGGCAGGAATGAGACCAGACTGGGATACTAGCTCTTGGAGAACAGGCACCACGGCCCACACTCCACAAAGGGGAGGAGGGCTTTGGGAAGCACCACCCTCACACACACAGAGCAGACACCCGGGTCTCCCAGGCAACGTCCCACCCCACTCACCTTTGAAGGTAAGGAAGGGTTTTTCGTGAATGGGTCCGAGGTAAATGGGTCATTCTTTGTCTGTTTCTTGAAGAAGTCCTCAGTAGCGGAGCCACGGAATGGGTCACTTTCTTTGAAAGGGTCGCCTCCAAATGGATCTGAAAGAGAAAATGCCCCGTGAGTAAAGAACATTATACCAAGCGAAAGAACCCAGGCAGAAAATAACACACCACAGAATGATGCTGTTTACATGAAATTCTAGAACGATAAGAACACTAGTGACGGAAGGCAGGGCAGTAGTGACCAGGGGACCCTGGGGAGAGGACGGGGGGGACAGCAAAGGGGCCCCAGGAATGATGGAAGTGTTCTCAAATCTCACACAACTGTGCATATTTGTTGAAACTCATCTTATTACATAGTAAAACCGGTGAATTTTGTTCTATGTAAATTATATCTCTCAATAAAACTGACTTTAAAAATAATATCCTGGCCAGGCATGGTGGCTCATGTCTGTAATCCCAGCACTTTGGGAGGCTGAGATAGGAGGATCTTTTGAGGCCAAGAGTTCAAGACCAGCATGGGCAACACAGAGAGACCCTGCTTGTACAAAAAATAAAAAACTAGCCAAGTGTGGTGGTGCACACCTGTAGTCCCAGCTATTCAGGAAGCAGAGGCGGAAAGACAGCTTAAGCCCAGGAGGTCAGGGCTGCAGGGAGTTATAATTGCACCACTGCACTCCAGCCTGGGCAACAGAGTAAAACTCCGTGTCTAAATAAATAAAAATGACATATCCTGCAGGAGCTGGATATATTATTAATAATAATAATAGTAAACAACACAGGTAAATCCACAGAGACAAAAAATAGATGGTGGGTGCCAGGGGTTGCAGCAGGAAGCGGGGAGTGAATGCTGATGGGGACGGGTCTCCTTTGGAGGAATGAGAACGTTGTGGAACTAGGTAAAGGTGATCGTCGCACAGCACTGAGTGTGCGCAGTAACACTGAATTAGACTCTTTAAAAGGGTGACTTTTATGTTGTATAAAATTCACCTTAAAAAAAAAAAGGAAATCAGTTGGGCTCAGGGGCTCATGCCTGTCATCCCAGCACTTTGGGAGGCCAAGCCCAAGGCAGGCAGACCACTTGAGGTCAAGAGTTCGGGACCAGCGTGGCCAACATGGTGAAACCCTGTCTCTACTAAAAATACAAAAATTAGCTGGGCGTGGTGGCTCACGCCTGTAGTCCTAGCTACTCGGGAGACTGATGAAAGACAATCACTTGAACTCAGGAGGCAAAGGTTGCAGTGAGCTGAGATCACACCACTGCACTCCAGCCTGGGTAGCAGAGCAAGACTCTGTCTCAAAAACTAAATTAAAATAAATAAATAAATTAGCAGGCAATGTGATCCCACTACACTCCAGGGTGGGGTGCACGCAGTGAATGGACCAGGGGAGGGGAAGCCATCTCTAGAAGGGAACGGGAGTGAGGGTGTGTGCAACATGGATGGCCATCCTTCCCAACATGGCTGCCATCCCCCTGTGTTTGGACAGAAGTCCTGCCACGTGTGACTTCTCAGCTAGGACTGGAAACAGTCCAGAGAGTGGCCCGGGAAACATTGAACTTTACCTGTTGAAGCTGTCTGCTGTTCTGCAAAGGGGTCATTCTGGAATGGGTCACCTGGGCGGGAGAGGAGAGAAACACATTAGCTCTAGGGCACAGGATGCAGGCCAAGCCCCTGGACACAGCCATCCACCTGCCAGGACTTTCATTGCCTTCTACCCCTAATTTAGGGAGAGAATGTTATTTCCTTCTCTACTATCCACCTGCCCTCAAAACCTTGGCAAATCAAAGAGGGGGACCTGGAGGAGGCAGCTATTTCTGGCTAGAACGTTTAAGATGAGAAGGAAGGTACTGCTGGCTGCCCAACAATGACTGGAATTGCAGAAGACAGAGTGGGCCAGAATCCACTCCTCTCTTCCCATGCCAGGTTTCCTTCATCCCATCTGCCTGCCATCTCCCTGGGTAAGAGGACATAGGACCCTGGGCTGTCCCACACTTCCCTGCCAGCCTTGCAGCAATGACGAGGCGGCACCCTGGGCTTCAGGGGCTACTAGATTCGCCCCTCAGGCCCCGCAGACTTCAACCCCAAGCTGAAGCTCAAACTCCCACTGACCTCTCCCTACCTCAGCATTTTTCTCAGAAATGTAGAGAGCCTTCCTCCTGGAAATATTGTTTTGCTCTGAAACATGGAGAGAAATTAGGAAATCTTGTTTCTGGAATTCTTAGTTATTCTTGACTCACATGTGGCTCTGGATAGACTCCTAAAATTATCCAGACCTTACGTTTAGGTAGGAATCCATGGTTGGCCAGAAACTTTCATGATCATTACTAGATCTGAATATTTTATCAGCCCTGTGAGGTGAGCAGGGGGGAATTTATTAACCTCCTGAGGGATTAGGAAACTGAAAAGTTGAAGGGGGCTGGATATGGGAGCCTTGTGGTGAGCTTGGAACACTTCTCACTGTAAGGTGATGCGTTGGCTTTCTAGTTAACAGGGTGAGATGAGAAGCTTCAAAGGCATTCCTGCCAGGAACGGTGGCTCACGCCTGCAATCCCAACACTTTGGGAGGCAGAGGTGGGTGCACCACCTGAGGTCAGGATTCAAGACCAGCCTGGCCAACGTGGTGAAACCCTGTCTTTACTAAAAATACAAAAATTAGCCAGGTGCAGTGGCGGGCAACTGTAATCCCAGCTGTTCAAGAGGCTGAGGCAGGAGAATTGCTTGAACCCAGGAGGAGGAAGTTGCAGTGAGTAGAGATCGTGCCATTGCACTCCAGCCTGGGTGACAGGGCAAGACTCTGTCCCCCCCAAAAAAAAAAAAAAGGTTATTCCTTTGCCCCTCCATTTCAGATTGTGGCATGTCTTTACTTTTCTAGATCTTCAACAACTCTAAATGAAATAAAATACACAGTCTCTCAATGAGAACGTGGGTAGCAAGTGAGATACCTTTGAAGGGGTCAGCTCCTTTAAATGGGTCAGATTTGAAGGGGTCTTCTGTCTGGAAAGGATCCGGATGCAACTCTTGCGTGTTGTTGCTAAATAACAAGGCTTTATTTTTGAAAGGATCATCCTATAATTTTGTGAAGAAACAGGACAGGGATTTTATTATTTCTGAGTTAAAACAAAGTACGGAATTTCATACTTAACTCATGTTTCCACTTTAAGTAACATGACCCTAAAAATAATGGTTTAGCCAGGAGTTCGAGACTGGCCTGGGGACCATAGCAAAGTTCCATCTCTACAAAAATTAAAATTAAAAAATGAGGCCAGGCATGGTGGTTCATGTCTGTAATCCCAGCACTTTGGGAGGCCAAAGTGGGCAGATCACCTGAGGCCAGGAGTTCAACAGCCTGGCCAATATGATGAAACCCCGTCTCTCCTAAAAATACAAAAAATTAGCTGGGCATGGTGGCAGGTACCTGTAACCCCAGCTATTCAGGAGGCTAAGGCAGGAGAATTGCTTGAACCCAGGAGGCGGAGGTTGCAGTGAGCTGAGATTACACCATTGCACTTCAGCCTGGGCAACAGAGTGAGTGAGACTCTGTCACAAAGAAAAAAAAAGAAAATAAAAGGCCAGGCACGGTGGCTCACATCTGCACTTTGGGAGGCAGAGATGGGCGGACTGCCTAAGGTCAGGAGTTCGAGACCAGCCTAGCCAGCATGGAGAAACCCCGCCTCTACTAAAAATACAAAAATTAGCTGGACATGGTGGCAGGCACCTGTAATCCCAGCTATTCCGAAAGCTGAGGCAGAAGAATTGCTTCAACCCAGGAGGTAGAAGTTGCAGTGAGTTGAGATCGTGCCATTGCACTATAGCCTGGACAAGAGCGAGACTCCGTCTCAAAAAAATAATAAATTAATTAAGTGAAAATTTTAAAAAGCCAGGCGTGGTGGCATATACCTATAGTCCCAGCTACTTGGGAGGCTGACTCAGGAGACTGCCTGAACCCAGGAGGTGGAGGTTACAGTGAGCTATGCCACTGTACTCCAGCCACAACAGAGCACGACCCTGCATCTTTAAAAAATTAATTAAAGATCACCGAAGAAGTATGAACTTGAGTGAATAATAATGTTCAATACTGGTTCATTAGTTGTGGCAAACGTGCTGGATGAGATGTGAATAACAGGGGTAACTGGGTGTGGGAAACGGAGGAACTATGCACTATCTGCAATTTTTCTTTTTCTGAGACAGGGTCTCACTCTGTTGCCCAGGTGACAGTGCAGGTGCACGCTCACGGCTCACTCCAGCCTCGACCATCTGGGCTCCAGTGATCCTCTCACCTCAGGCTCCTGAGCAGCTGGGACTGCAGGCGTGCACCACCAAGCCTGGCCAATTTTTATGATTTTTGTAGAAGTGAGGTCTCTCACTATGTTGCCACGGCTGGTCTTAAACTCCTGAGCTCAAGTGATCCTCCCACCTCAGCCTCCCAATGTACTGGGATTACAGGCATGAGCCACTGCACCTGGCCTATCCTTGCAACCTTTTCATAAATCTAAAAACTATTCTAAAATAAAAGTTCATTAAAAAATATCATTGGGTGGAAGCAACTCAAATGTCCATCAATGAACGAATGGATAAACAAAACGTGGTCCATCCGTACAACAGAATCTGATTCAGCCTTTAAAAGGACAGAAATTCCTGAAACACGCTCCAACATGGAAGAACTCTGAGGACAGGAGGCTAAGTGAAATAAGCCAGTCACAAAAGGATGCACACTGGTCGCTTTCACTTCTCAGAGGCCCCTAGAGTTATCACATTCACAGTGACAAAGTAGAACGGTGGCTGCCAGGGGCAGTGGGTGGGGGAATGGGGTGTGAGTATTTCAAGGAGATGGAAATGTTCTAGAGCTTGGTTGCACAACAGTGTGAATATACCTAACGCTACTGAACTGTACACTTAAAGACAGCAGAGACGGTAACATATACATATTTTTTGAGACCGAGTTTCGCTCTTGTCGCCCAGGCTGGAGTGCAGCCTCCCATATAGCCGGGATTACAGGTGCCCACTACCACGCCCAGCTAATTTTTGTATTTGTAGTAGAGATGGGGTTTCACCCTGTTTGTTGGCCAGGCCAGTCTTGAACTCCTGACCTCCAGTGATCCATCTGCCTCGCAAAGTGCTGGGATTACAGGCATGAGCCACCACGCCCAGCCATTTATGTCTATTTTACCTGAAATTTAAACCAAATTTTTAAAAATCACTGAGTCAGAAAAAAGTAATGAATTTGGAAATATCGTCAAGAAAACTGTAAAAAGCCACTCCACAACAGCAGTGCAGGCCTCGTTTCACAGGCACGACCCTCCTCGACCATCTTTCTCTCGGTGAGTGTGCGTCTACATGGGCATTGTCATACCAAGAAACACACTGCTGGTTTATGTCCTATGAGGAAATGAGCACTTACGCAGTTAGAGTTACTAGAGCATACACAACGCTTTGCATTTTTTTTTTAAAAAGTGTGTATTTCTAGAAACAAACAGGTTCATTTAAACCAGAAGAAAAAGATATTTACTTCTGAAGAGCACATTTTTGCAGTGGGAAGTAGACTGAAAAGGGTGGGTTTGTCATATCCATGGGAACAAGGCAGTTGTTTAGAAATAAGGACTATATTTTGGTTAACAGACACACCCTCCGTGAAAACATGAATGTTTCACTGTGATATTAAAAAAACAGCACAACACCTGCACTGATTTGGCAAAGACACCGGCGTCCCTGCGTGGGGTTCACAAACCAGTCCAGTATTCCAACCGACCAAAACGACAGCACTAAAAAGCTGGGGCTTCCACGAAAATAGGAACCATGGTTTGCGGCAATGACATCAAAGGTCCAAAAGAAGGTTTCCTAGCAAGGGTGCCACCGCCCTGGGGCAGCCATCTTAGGGGTGCAGGACAGCTCTGAGAGGCACAAAGTTAAGACGAGCCTCCGGTCTGGGCTGTGAATGAGTGAATCAGCTGAGTGCCCCTTCCTCAGCCCCAGCTTTGGGAGAATGCACCCATACCCCTGCCATCTGAGAAACATGGAACGGTTTTTCTTACCTGGGAAAGATTAGCTGGAGCCTCCGACCACAGGGCTTCCCAAGGTGGGGAAACCAAACCAGGTTCTTAGACAAGTTAACATAGATGTCCGCAAGCACCGCAGCTGGAGACAGTGCTGAGTAGGACGTCAGGTGCTGACGACCACAAGACACACACAGGCCCAGCGAGTGTCTGATGGGGTTCTCGGACGCAGTTAAAGATGGAGAAGTCCTACTCTAAGGAAGCCAGGAGGCCCATGTGGAAAATCCACCTCTCACACTGTCCCAGGGGAGAAGGAATATATTTGTTCCAGAAGAAAGAGAGGGATCATGACCTGGGTAAAGCAGTGAGTTAAGAATGCCAGCTTGACCTCAGAATGAAAGCTTCTATTTAGTTTGCTTGCTCGTTTTTAAAGTAGAATCTCACTATGCTGCCCAGGCTGGAGGGCAATAGCTATTCACAGGTGCGATCTCACTACTGATCAGCATGGGAGTTTTGACCTGCTCCGTTTCTGACCACCGTAGCTTTTCCTCTCCTTAGGCAACTGGTGGTCCCCCACTCCCAGAATGTACCATATTGGTGACTAACTTAGTACAGATACCCAATCGGCATAGCGCACTAAAGCCCAGAACTCCTGGGCTCAAGCGATCCTTCTGCCTCAGCCTCCTGAGTAGCTGGGATGACAGGAACCCGCCACCACATCTGGTTCCATTTAGTTTTTAATGCGCATTTATTTACAAGGTTTTCTTTCTTTTTTTTTTTTTTTTAATTCAGTGTTTTCACTTGTCACTTGGAAGACTGCCAAATAACAGTAAACAATGGCAGAGAAGAGACCAAGGTTCTGGGAATGCTGGCTGCAGGCCCCCTGCACTGACAGTCAGGCCTGCAATCACTTTCTCAGGAGTTACTGACCTGAAGCCACAATTACTCCTTCCCCTTCCAAGGGGAAGCCTAAGACCCCAGCAGGATTCAGGAGGTCAGGGTCACTCATGGTGGTTTTAATTCCATTGCACAGAATCAGAGTGGGAAATGGATTTCCCTGTTACGAAGACACCATCAACTCTAGCCCCTGCAGACCACCGACCAAGGAGAACAGACCGATCTGCCAACTTGGGGGCCACGAGTACAGCAGACAAGCCCAGGATGAATGACACGGCCCTTCGCAGAGGTGAAATATCTTGAGCAAGTCCAGCAACCAGTGTGAAGAAGGTGTGCCCTTCTTAGGAAAGTATGTGGTGACTCTGAAAGGGGGCTGAAGAAGCTTCTGTGACATTCCTGCCCTTTAGAGGAGTGCTGGGCAGCAGGGGCGTGCTGGAGAATCAGTTCTCTCAGAAAAAGCTCTGGTTTAGAGCTTCTGCCAATTCCTGTGGTGTAAATAGTCTCACCATGGTTGACTTCAAGTTTCTAAGCAATCAGCTCACAAGTTCCTGTTTTTTGTTTTTGGGGTTTTTTAAGAGATGGAGTCTCACTGTGTCACCCAGGCTGCAGTGTAGTGGCACACACCTGGCCTCAAGCAATCCTCCCACCTCAGCCTCCCAAAGCGCTGGGATTACAGGTGTAAGCCACTGTACCCGGCCACTTTCTATTTAATAATCGGTTCTGGAAAGTCAATAAAAACTGGCTCCAGCATTCTCCTGGGGCTGGATGTAACAGACGATCCAATCTTTCTTAATCTGTCCTCAGTAAGGCTTACGTCTGGGATGATTTATTAGCTTCTCTCTACAAGCTGATTGGATGGTGAGCAAGAGGCCAATATTCTCATCATCAGATGGGAGACAAGAAATTAATATGGCTTTAAGAACCCTGACTTTGGGTGGGTGCGGTGGCTCACGCCTGTAATCCCAGCACTTTGGGAGGCCGAGGCGGGCGGATCGTCTGAGTCTGGAGTTCTAGAACAGCCTGGGCAACACTGGGAAACCTCGTCTGTACTAAAAATACAAAAATTAGCTGGGTGTGGTGGCACATGGCTGTCATCCCAGCTACTCAGGAGGCTGAGGCAGGAGAATCACTTGGATCGGGAAGTGGAGGATGCAATGAGCTGAGGTCATGCCACTGCATTCCAGCCTAGAGACAGAGCCAGACTGTTTCAAAAAAAAAAAGAACCCTGACGTTTGAGATAAAGTCACACTTGTGAGCGTCACATGGAATTTAGTGACTTGAGTAGAACTGTCCAGACACGAGAAGTTCCAGATGCATCACTGTGGATTCCCTTTTCTCAGGGACCTAAACCCCCAACTTCACCCCACAAGGAGAACCAAGACAGCTCTCTCTCGGCTCTGAAGCAGTCTTGAAGTGTTCAAGAGTAAACCAAAGTCTCTCTTCAAAGTATTTATTAAGAAATGGAAAACAGCCAGAAAAATGCTTTGAAAACTGTATTTGTACAAGATAAAGACGGTTTTTCTTTCAGACATCGGTTGCAAGTTTCCATGTAACATATCTGACATCTACATTCCTAGAGTAATTGACTCTCATGTAACCATTGTCCTGCCCAAAAGATGAACAAAAATAACAAGAAAGGTAAAAATCTGTCTTTGGAGTTGCAGGGATCACTGGCCACTTGCAAACTGCCACTTCACTGCCAACTCTTATCCAAGAAAACTGATTCCTAAAAACTTGCAAAAGGGACACTTAAGAGGAAGCTGTTCCCTGAACGAAGACTGAACAGGACAAGCAAAAGCGGTGCCAGGGAGACAATGCCAGGGAGACAATGCCAGAAAGTATAAGCCGGGTTGTGAGGCGGAAACACACACGCCAAGAACAGCCAGGGAGCAAAGCGAGTTCTGGCTTCTCGTAATTCATGAAGAATGAATTCTCATTGTTTAAATTTAGACGATAAAGCTGACGATGACGGGCCTGGGGGTGGCTATGGAAGCCACCTCATTACGAGACCAAAGAAAAGACAGTCTGGAAGGAAAGAGGGAGGCAGTGTACCCAGCGGGGGCCAGACACAAGAGACAGATGAGCTCACCAGCAGTGCCCTCCTAGCAGCCCAGGGGAGTCATGAGCTTCCCCATAAATCCTTGGGACTGAGAACTTGGCTGCCGAGAAAAGAAACACATCCAGCATTGAACATAAAGAGGCAAGTCTGGTGTTTAGACAGCACGAGCGCTTACTCGTATTCCAGGGAGGAAGAGGAATCCGTGATGTACACGGGCCCAGGAGCAGGAAGGCTCCAGGGAGGAACCCTGGGAGAGAGGGCCGCAGCATGGAGAAGGCTGCTGAAGGCAGCAGAGCACCAAGGAGACATCCAGACCCGCGCGGCCCAGCCCATCTGCTCCCACCACAGCACGAAGATGAAATGCAAAACCGCGTGTACCTGGGTTCAAGGCTGCAGGGGCAGGCTCTGCTGAACAAAGGGGATGTGACCATCTAAGCAAAAGGTCACATCTGTCTGGTATCAGGGGCTCAAGAACCCTCAAAAATCTAAGGGGCCAACAGTCTGCTGCCCCAGGCCTAATCACAACTCCAGCGCCATGAGGTCAGAGTAAAGTGCAGAGGTTTTTAAACATAACCAAAATTTCAGGAGAGGCCAATTCTTAGTTAAAATAGCAACGCCCTCGCGGGGGGCTGCTTGCCATGATTTCCTGATCTTTAGGGATACATCTGCTTTTCGAGGTGCTCCTTGTGGAAACACACATGCACATATATGCACATCCCTCAGATGCCTCCTGCTCCCCGAATAGTAGAATGTGGGGTTTCCACGATGAGAAAAAATGGATCCAGTTTTGGTTAAATTTCAGAAGCCTATGAATTTGGGCGGTTGGCCCAATGTAAACGCTTCCACAGAGATGGAGGACTTTCAAAATAGGTTTTGAAAGGATCCAGGCCTATCTTGGGCTTTGTTCTAGAGGCCAGGATTCAGCATGGCCACCTGTGCCAGGCTGTGGGGCCTGGTGTGAATGTGCAAAGTGGCAGCAAAAACAAGAGACAGCTGCCTGCGCTTGGATGGAACCAACGTTGGCCATGAACAGGTCTGGCAGGTGGGACGTTTTGCTGTCACACCAGGAAACCAGAGCCCCGGACTATAATACGTTTATTCAACCTTTACCATGGCTCCAAAACCGCCCCTCTCTGCCAGGGAGACGCCTTCGCTCAGGTCAGACAGGTCGGTCAGGCTGGTCCCGTGGGCTCCGTCGAGCACCTGGTCATACTGCTCCAGGCTCCTGTGGGCCTCCTGGCGGCTTTCATGCAGCTGGCAAAGTTTGCTCCTTGCCTGTGTGACAAAGACATCGTCAACATTAAGCAGGGTCAAGAAAACATGTCAGGAAAGACATTTTGTCTTTTAAGACACAGGGTCTCACTCCATCACCCAGGATGGAGCGCAGTGGAGTGATCATAGCTCACTGTAGCCTCGAGCTCCTGGGCTCAGGAGCTCCTCCTGCCTCAGCCTCCTGAGTAGCTGGGACTATGGGCACGCGCCACCACCTATATTTTTTGGCAACATAGCGAGACCCCATCTCTACAGAAAATAAAAAAAATTCTGCATTTTTTTTTTTTGTAGAGATGGGGTCTCGCTATGTTACCCATTCTGGTCTTGAACTCCTGGCCTCAAGTGATCCTCCTGCCTCAGTCTCCCAAAGTGCTGGGAGGGCAAGTGTAAAGCACTGTACCGAGCCAAGCAAGATATCTTTGCTCCTGACACCCACCTACAAACTCTAAGGATTGGAAGAGAAAACACTGAAGGTAATCCTACAGATATTAACCAAAAAGCACAAGAAAGGGTGGTAAATCTCTGAGCAGTCCATGTTTGCAATCAACTGTGGCCCATAAACTGGCTAACAGAGCACAGACAGAGACCATTCAGTTGGGAAAGGAAGCGTGCCTGGCCAGTCCGACACAGGCCGAGGAGGGGCCCAGTGCCACAGCCCCTCTGCAGACTGGATGCCTAGGGCCAGGACGGAGGCCTTCAACCACTGCCCACAGGAGAGCAGGGAAGGGCAGTGGCTGCAGGCCACGAGAGCCAGCGCCACCCTGGATTGGGAAGAGGGTGGGGGTGCCCAAGGCAGCTTAGAAACGGGGGTCTTGCATGGTGCGATGCTCCAGGGTGGCGTCTCCTGAACACACCCGTGGCTGCAGAGGACAAATCTGTTCTCTTGCCCAGGGACAAAGAAGTCATCCTCTGACTTTGTCCCTCTTGTCTGTAGGAGGGCCAGGCTGGAAGGAACCCAAGCTCTCTCTGAACGAGCCATTAATTAAACCTGCCCTGACTACTCCCTGAAGATGCTGTGTGCGCAGCGGAGGAAAGTGCACCCCTCCAGGCCAGCGCCAACACCCTCTGGAACATACCCTGGAGAGTCGTCACCCTGCACCTCCAGGCCAGCATCATAGCCTCCCAAAAGAGACCCTCACGTAAGTAACAAGGGTGAGAGCAAAGGAGTCCGGCAATGGCAGTCCGCGCCCCTGGGGCTCGCTGGTCCCCGGCACGTGGCAAGGACCCGACTCCACAGGAGTACCTGGTTGATTTCGTCTTGAGTTGACTTCAGGGACTTGATGATGGTCTCCAGCTGGACTCGGCCGGCCTGAATGCTCTGCTCCAGCTGGGTTTCTTCCTGCTGCAATCGATTCAGCTCTGACTTAGCTCGGTTCAGATCATCTTCCTGGGATTTTAAGTCAGATTCCTGAGACTGGATTTGCGTTTTCAATGATGAAATCTGAAAGGAGATGTTAAAAGATTTTAAAGGGATTCGCAGTGTGGGTATTCCGAGGAAGAATTCTTAGCCCCATCCCTGAAACAAGCTAACCCAGGGAGGCAGGCACCTAACCCAACCTGGACACCTGGTTTCCGTACAGGCCTCTTTCTACACCCAAAATAGAGACACAAACGAAAAAGCAGACAGGCTCATCCATCTGTGGCTAACAGAAGATCAGTTTGGAATAATGAGGGGTATGACCAAGCATGAACAATCTGTGTCCGTCCCCCCAAGGCTGAGTGTACCCATAGAGTTTTCTGAGGTTGCAGCCTCCAGGATCTGTGTGGAGCCTCACAGACATCTGAGGCAGGGAGACAGGCACCCTGGAACTCCGTGTTGTGGGGCACAGCCAGGGAGGGGTGTGTTCAGGGCACAGGTTCACAGGAACCAAGGCCATTCACTTATACAACGTGACCTCTGGGAGCACAGGGGGTGGCCAGGAAGCCGAGCCACAGGTGCTCAGACACTTATCCACATGGTGCTTGGGCAACTCTATTGGCGCAGTAGGATGTCTCAGTGCTGCATTCCCAGGCAACATGAGCTCAGGGGAGCCCTGGGGAAGCCCCGCCCGTGCGCAGGACGCCACCCCAGAGGTGGCCGGGACCCACCATCTGCGTCTCGTCCTGGCACTTCTGCCGCACGTCGCTCAGCATGTCTCGGAGCTTGGCCTTCTGCTGGTCCATCTCGTCCAGGCGGTCTTGAGCGTCTTGTTTCTGAGCCTCGAGCTCCTGCAAACTGCTTGTTTCCCGGTCTAGGTCATTCTGTAATTCCTGGGGAGGAGTTGCAGAGATTTATGTGAGGATGGTAAAAATGAAGTGTGTCCAAGACAACACAGGGGCAGCCTGGGCCAGATCCCCGAGGGAAGCCTCCGAAACCACCCACCAGGACTGTGCTCAGAGTCAGCATTCCGTGCACACCCACGGCCAATGTGTGTCTCTTGGGCTGGAGGCCCAGGTCCAGTCTCTCACCAGCTCCCTCAGCAGGTATTTCCCGATGGCCCAACAGAGGCCAGGTACCAGAGAAGGGGCTGGGTCCCTGTGAGAAAAAGGCCCCAGCTCCCAGATGACGAGCAGATGTGGCTGCGGTGGGGAACATCACCAAAATGCAAATAAACGGGGACAAGTGGCACCAAGGGGTCACAGGGAAATTGCAGTCACACCTTGTGGGTAGGGAAGATGCCCACAAAAGCAGCATTTAGGGTGGTGCCAACAGGTGAGCAGGTGCCAGGCAGGTGAAGAGCCAGGGGCAGAGCCTGGAGGAGGAAACCACAGGGGCCCCAGGGTCGGGGGCTGTCGCACTCCAGCTAGAGCAAAAGGGAGCGGGCAGAGGCATCGAGGCTGTACCCCGCGGGCCACGGCAAGGAGACTGCCGGGGAGCCCAGTAGGATGTGCATGCGTGGTAGGCGGGACACCATGATTCTATTTCTGAAGCTCCCTCCGACCCTGTGGAATGGATCCAGATGGTCAGCCCAAGGCTCCAGCGCCCCATGATTCCACTTCTACAAAAAGCATCCTGGAGACATATGACATGTGCAGAGGCGCACAATGTCTGTGACAGCAAACTCTGTAAATAATGCAGATGTCTAAGGCACTGGCTGGAAGGTTCTGGCACAGTCCACACTGTGGGATGCTCCTTGGCTATGGAATGGGATGGCGCCGTGCACTCTGCCTTACAGTGGGACATGAGCACATCGCATCTGTGCGATCAGGAAGGGGAGGGTTTGTGTGGTGTGCACCGACCTTCGGGAAGCCCCCACCAGGAGCTCATGAACATACCTCTCTGGGGAGGGGGACACCCAAGGAGAGGACAGAGGCTTCTCACCTCCTGATTTTCAACCACGCAAATGCATGATCTGTCTTTAAGATAAATAACCAAAGCTGAAATAGCGCAACAGGCATTGTGAGAAGCCCCCTCCCTCCAGCTGCCATGTGGAGCGTGGTGCAAGGGGCCATCAGGACACAGGGACTGCAGGGGCCTCGGGTGGGGTCTAGGGAGCGGCAATGGCAGCCGGAGCCTGAGTGAGATGGTGGCCATAAGAATGGACAGGAGAAGTGGGTTTGCAGGGAGCCATGGCTGGGGCAGTAGGGCTAAGTTCCAAGGCCAGCCTGGGCTGCTGGGGTGGCTGGTGCAGTAAGATGAGAAAACCAGACGTGGCCCAGGGTCTCCCCTCTCCTCACTACGGAGACAAAACGTCATGGCACGTCCCCACCTCAACAGCCAAATCATGCCTTGGGAAGCTGGGGTCTCTGCTCCCCAGTCTCCCTGCCCCTGGCCTTGCACTTGAGGGCTAGATCTGGAGGGGACAATCAGAGTCACTTCTAAACATGTTCAACAGGAAACTCAGGAGAAAGACTCCAGCAAGTGTACCACGAAGGGATGATGCTGGAAACACAGAGTCAGGCGCGTCAGCCTGAGATGGTATTTTAACATGTGAGAATGGGTGAGGTGTCCAGTGGGGGTCATGGGGAGAGCCCGAGGTAGCCCAATGCTCCAAGCGAAGCTCTGACCAGGGACAGAAGCCCCTAGAGCCTCCTAAGTCTAACCCTGACCCCCACCACCAAGTAATCGGGGGCTCCAATGCCTTTGGCCTCCCCAGAGAAGGTCCCTCCTTTACATCCCCCTCAATACAAACCAAAGATGACAAAATGTGTACACCACACACTTCATGTAGAGAGCACAGAGAATACTTGCCCAGAAGAGGCATGACAGGAGGATGAGAGGGAGCTCACCGGCCACGTGCCGGGTACTGAACATCAGCTGTTGAAATTCTCACCCCCAAGATGACGGTATTAGGTATGCGGCCTCTAGGAGATGATTAGGTCATAAGGGTACAGCCCTTATGAGTGGGATCCATGGCCTTATAAAAGAGGCCCCAGCCTGGGCTCGGTGGCTCACGCCTGTAATCCTAGCACTTTGGGAGGCCAAGGCGGGGGGATCACCTGAGGTCAGGAGTTCAAGACTAGCTTGGCCAACATGGTGAAACCCCATCTCTACTAAAAATACAAAACATTAGCTGGGCGTGGTGGCGCACGTCTGTAGTCCCAGCTACTCAGGAGGCTGAGGCAGGAGAATCGCTTGAACCCGGGAGGCAGAGGTGGCAGTGAGCCAAGATTGAGCCACTGCACTCCAGCCTGGGTGACAGAGTGAGACTCTGTCTCAAAAAAAAAAAAAAAAAAAAAGAGGTCCCAGAGAGCTGCCCTGATCTTTCCATTGAGTGAGGACACAGCAAGAATGTGCTATCTATGAAGCAGGACGCTGAAGCTGCAGGCACCTTGATCTTGGACTTCCCAGCCTCCTGAACTGCGAGCAGTAAACCTGTGTTGTTTAGAAGCCACCCAGTGTATGGTACGCTGTGACAGCAAGCTGAATGGACTAAGATGCACAGACTGGGTCAGTGTCTGCAGTGACAAAGGTGCTCAGGGTACCTTGCTACTTCTCTAAGAGGGTTCTCACAGTCTAAGCCCCCTCCTCAGAAGCTCCTGCCCTACTCACTCTTGACTCTCTTCCCTTTTCCCATTCCCCAGCAATTTTTTTTTTTTTTTTTTTTTTTTTTGAGACAGAATCTCACTCTATCACCCAGGCTAGAGTATAGTCTCAGCTCACTGCAACTTCTGCCTCCTGGGTTCAAAGGATTCTTGTGCCTCAGTCTCCCAAGTAGCTGGGACTGCAGGTGCACACCACTATACCCAGTTGGGGCTTTTTTTTTTTTTTTTTGTATTTTTAGTATAGGCTGGGTTTCACCATGTTGGCCAGGCTGGTTTTGAACTCCAGGCCTCAAGTGATCCACCCACTGTGGCCTCCCAAAGTGTTAGGATTACACCACACTCGGCCTCTTTTCCCCTTCTTGATTCTTGCTTTCTCTCTCCCTAATATAGAAATCCATAAAACTGAAATACACAATTGTTTAACCCTTGCTGGGTAATTTTTGGCATGTAGTTTCTCCACCATTTAGGTAACTGAGCTGCAATTTCCCTCAGGGTAGTCTCCATCTTCCCCCTTCATAGAAAAAGGTCATTGCTCAGACAGGCCACAGCGCTGCCAACCCCCCAGCCATTGATGTGACCACTCCCAGATTCCCTTAGACACTAGTGGAGACCCTGAGCCAGAAGGGGTGGCTGCTGATGGGAAGGGGAACTGTGTGTCTGAACCCCTGAACTGAGGCATAAGTCTAACAAGTTTTGGGGGTGATAATACAGAATAACTGAAACAGAGTTAGCTGTGGGAGTCAGGGATGTGGGGTGATGGTTAAGGGAAGGAAAAGCGGGAAGAGAACCGGTTAGGCCCAATGGGGTAGCTCTGGACACCAAGTGACAACAGTGTGGAACTGAAGGAATCTGGACCTCATGCCATAATGGAGAAGAAGCCATCAGAAAGTCCCAAAGGGACAAAGACCCACCAGCTTGAGGTTAGGAAAGGGAACTCCAAGCAAAGAGAAGACAAAAATAGCCCTGACAGTCCCCAGAATCCATAAAATCCCTAACAGAACCCCAGCTGACTTCTTTGTAGAAACAGACAAGCCAATTCCAAAATTCACATAGGGCTGGGCACAGTGGCTCACGCCTATAATCTCAGGACTTTGGGAGGCCAAGGCAGGTGGATCACCTGAGGTCAGGAGTTTGAGACCAGCCTGGCCAACATGGTGAAACCCCATCTCTATTAAAAATACAAAAAATCAGCCAGGTGGGATGGCTGGGATGGAGGGTGCCTGTAGTCCCAGCAATTCAGGAGGCTGAGGCAGGAGAATTGCTTGAACCCAAGAAGCGGAGGTTGCAGTGAGCCGAGATCGCGCCACTGCACTCCATCTAGCCTGGGCAACAGAGCAAGACTCTGTCTCAAAAAAAAAAAATTATATGAAAACACATGGGACCCAGAATAGCCACGACAACCTTGACAGAGAAAAAAAAAAGCTGGAGGTGCCTACTTCCTGATTTCAAAACTTCTACAGAACTGCAGTAAAGAAGCCAGTGACGGACTGGCATGAGGAGAGGCAGATAGGTCAATGGGATAGAGCTGCGGGTCCAGAAATAAATGCACACAGCTACAATCAACTCATCCTTGACAAGGATGCCAGGGCCATTCAACAGGCAAAAGAAGAGTCTCTTCGACAAATGGCACTGCCCCAGCATGGTGGCTCATACCTATAATCCCAACACTTTGAGATGCCAAAGTGGGAAGATCATTTGAGGCCAGCCAGGTGTTTGAGATGAGCCTAAGCAACAGAGAGAGACCCTGTCTCTAAAAAAAAAAAAGAAAAAAAAAATGTTTTTTAATTAGCTAGGTGTGGTGGTGTACACCCTGCAGTCCTAGCTACTCAGGAAGCTGATGCAGGAAGATCCCTTGAGCCCAGGAGTCTGAGGCTGCAGTGAACTAGAATCGCATCACTGCACTCCAGTCTGGGCAACAGAGCAAGACCCTGTCTCTAAAAACAATATTTTGATGTCCACATGCAAAAGAATGACATTGCATCCCTGCCTTATACCATATAAAAAATCAACTAGAAACGGGTCAAAGACCTGCATGGAAAAGTGAAAACTGTAAAAGTCTTAGAAGAAAACACAAGGGTATGTCACATGACCTGAGATTTGGCAATGGGTGCTCAGCTATGACACCAAATCCAACAGCAGCAAAAAAAGAACAAACGGGACTTTACCAACATTAAAAACTTGGGCTTCAAAAGACACCATCAAGAATATGGAAAGACAGCTGGGCACAGTGGCTCACACCTGTAATCCCAGCACTTTGGGAGGCTGAGGCAGGTGCATCACCTGAGGTCAGGAGTTCGAGACCAGCCTGGCCAACATGGAGAAACCCCATTTCTACTAAAAGTACAAAATTAGCCATGGTAGCACATGCCTGTAATTCCAGCTACACGGGAGGGTGAGGCAGAACTGCCTGAACCTGGGAGGCAGAGGTTGCTGTGAGCCAAGATTGCGCCACTGCCCTCCAGCCTGGGCTGCAAGAGCGAAACTCCATCTTAAAAAAAAAAAAAAGAACGTGGAAAGACAATCCACAAAGTGGACTCTCAGTGGATGCTGAGAAGGTATTTGCAAGTCACATATCTGACAAGGACTTCTACCTAGAAATGACAAAGAACTCTTCAAAATCGGCTATAGGCCCAGCGAGGTGGCTTCTGCCTGTAATCCCAGCACTTTGGGAGGCCAAGGTGGGAGGATCACCCAAGGTCAGGAGTTTGAGACCAGCCTGGCCAACATGGTGAAACCGTGTGTCTGCTAAAAACACAAAAATTCGCAGGGTGTGGTGGTGCACATCTGTAATCCCAGCTACTTGGGAGGCTAAGGCAGGAGAATCAGTTGAACCAGGAGGCAGAGGTTGCAGTGAGCCAAGATTGCACCATTGCATTCTAGCCTGGGCAACAGAGTGAGACTCCATCTCAAAAAAAAAAAAAAAAGAAAGAAAGAAAGAAAATTCCACTATAAAAAGAACCCAATTAGCCAGTCATGGTGGCACATGCCTGTAAGCCCAGCTACTTGGGAGGCTGAGGCCCAAAAATCATTTGAACCCGGGAGGTGGAGGCTGCAATGAGCTGAGATCACACCCTTGTGCTCCTGCCTAGGCAACACAGTAAGACTCCACCTCAAAAATAAAAAAAAAAGCAATTTAAAAATGGGCAAGAAAAAAAGTTTTTCAATATATAGAGGGCAAGGAATTGGAATTGATTTTTCTCCAAAGACTACATACAGATGGCCAATAACATGGAAAGATATTCGACGTCACCGAGGAAGCATGAGGGACATGGCAATGAAACCCACAATGAGGCAGTGCTCCACACTCACCAGGACGGCCAGAAGGGAAATGGAAAATCGGTAAGCGTTGCTGAGGATGTGCAGGAGCTGGCACCCTCATACGCTGCTTATGGGAATGTCAAATGGTGCCGCCACTTTCAAAAACAGTCTGGCAGCTCCTCATCAGATTGAACTGTATACGGTTACCATGTGGCCTAGTGAATTCACTCTCAGGTATACACTCAAGATACAGGCAAACAGGTGTTCACACAAAAACTTGCAGACAAATGTTCCTAGCAACAATATTTACAATGGGAAAACCCAAACATCTATCAACGGAGAGATGAATGAGCAAAACGTGGCCCATCATTGCCAGGCACAGTGGCTCATGCCTGTAATCCCAGCACTCTGGGAGGCCAAGGCAGGCGGATTGCTTGAGCCCAGGAGTTTGAGACCAACCTAGACAACATACAAAAAAATTAAAAATTAGCCAGCTACTAGGGAACCTGAGGTTGGGAGGATCACCTGAGTCTGGGTGGCAGAAGTTGCAGTGAGCCAACGTTGAGTCACTGTACTGCACCCTTGGCAACGGAGTGAGACCCTGCCTCTTAAAACAAAAAATGTGGTCCATCCACACAATGGAATATTATTCTGCCACAAAAAGGAATGCAGTGCTAATACGTGCTATAACATGAATGACCCTCAAAAACATGATGTAGAGTGGAAGAAGAAGTCAGCACAAAAGGTCACATGTTGTATGATTCCACTGATAGGAAATATCCAGAACTCCCAGGTATCCTCCTGAGATAAATGCAAACAGGTGTTCACACAAAAACCTGCAGACAAATGTTCCTAGCAACATTCTTCACAACAGCCCAACAGTGGGAAAACCCAAATATTCACCAGTGGGAGGACTGGATGAATAAAATGTGGCGTGTGGTAGCTGGGTACAAATCCACACAGACAAAAAAAAGTTGAGTGGCTGATAAGTGGCTGCCAGACGCTACTGAAAGAGGAGAATGCTTAATGGGGAGGAGGTTTCCTTTTGGGTTAATGGAAAATTAGTGTCCAACTCTTCCATTCACTGGAAGAGAACAGCTAATGATCAATCTTTCAGTAAGTAACCTTCAGGGTTGGATTTTTTTGTTTGTTTTTTTTTTGAGATGGAGTCTTGCTCTCTCACCCAGGCTGGAGTGCAGTGGAGTGATCTCAGCTCACTGCAACCTCTGTTTCCCAGGTTGAAGCAATTCTCCTGCCTCAGCCTCCCGAGTAGCTGGGACTACAGGTGCCCGCCACTATGCCCGGCTAATTTTTGTATTTGTAGTACAGACAGGGTTTCACCATGTTGGCCAGGCTGGTCTCCAACTCCTGACCTTGTGATCCACCCACCTCGGCCTCCCAAAGTGCTGGGATTACAGGTGTGAACCACTGTGGCCAGCCCCGTATACTTTAAATTGTCTTTAGGTTATTTATAACACCTAATATAATGTAAATGCTATGTAAATAGTTATCATGTTGTATTATCAATTGGATTATTTTTTATTTTTATTTTTTCAATCTGTGGTTGGTTGGATCAAAGGATGCAGAACCCTTGGATACAGAAGGCCAACCTGTCTCAATTTTTAAGAAAGAGAAGCCACTGTCTATGGTTATAAGCAACTTTAAAAACTTCTCTCTCACTGGGCACGGTAGCTCACATCTGTAATACTAAAACTTTGGGAGGCCAAGGCAGGAGAATCACTTGAGCTCAACAGTTTGAGACCCTGTCTCTATTTGAAAAAAATTATTTAAAAAAAAAAAAACTTCATTCTGCAGCCCCCAAGAGCTCATGTTTCTATTCAGTGCAGACCCCCACCCCTCCCCGCCACCAGCTAGGGAGGGAAGTTTTCCTGAACTACATTTAGCACGAGGTAGACGTAACCCAAATGAGCAAGACCCTTACCTGTACCTCGCTGGTTTTCTGTCTTATTGCCTCTTCCTTTTCTCTAATGTCTTGTTCCAGTGAATATTTCTCCCTGAATGTTAAAAAATATTTCATGTAAACAAGAGTGAATAATAAGTCTCCACCTCTTCTCAAGACCCAATTCCATTCATCCCCACAAAAGCCCCTCTGTGTGCTGGCAGAAGCCCCAGCCGCAGGGAACTGGATTCTGCCAACACCTGGAAGAACCTGGAAACAGGTTCTTCCCCTAGAGCCTCCAACAAGAGCCCAGCCCAGCCGATGCCCTGACCTCAGCCTATGACAGTCCAGGAGAGCCTTCCTGGACTACTACTTTTTTTTTTTTTTTTAAGACAGAGTGTCACTCTTGTTGCCCAGGCTGGAGTGCAGTGGCATGATATTGGCTCACTGCAACCTCTGCCTCATGGGTTTAAGCAATTCTCCTGCCTCAGCCTCCCGAGTAGCTGGGACTACAGGTGCATGCCACCATGCTTGGCTAATTTTTTGCATGTTTAGTAGAGACAGAGTTTCACCGTGTTAGTCAGGATGGTTTTGATCTCCTGACTTCGTGATCCACCTGCCTTGGCCTCCCAAAAGTACTAGAATTACAGGTGTGAGCCACCGCTTCCGGCCTTTTTTTTTTGAGACAGGCTCTTGCTCTAGCTGGACTGCAGTGGCGCGATCACAGCTCACTGCAGTCTTGAACTCCTAGGCTCAAGCAATCCTCCCACCTCAGCCTCTGGAGTAGCTGGGACCGCAGGTGTGTGCCACCAGGCCTGGCTAATTTTTTATTTTTTGTAGCCTAGGTCTCATCACAGGGACCAGGCTGGCCTGGACCTCCTAAGCTCAATCAATCCTTTTGCCTTGGCCTCCCAAAGCACTGGGATTACAGGCATGAGCCACGGCGCCCGGCCCTCCTTTATTTTTAAACTGAGATAGAATTTGTGCATCTATTCCTAGCACTGCTGTAACAAATCACCAACTGGGTGGCTTGGAACAGGAAAAATTGATTACAGGTGTGAGCCGCAAGGCCCAGGGTTTAGTGCCCTTATAAGATGGACCCCAGAGAGCTCCCTTTGCTCCTTTTGTCCCGTGAAGACACGGCAAGAAAGTGACTGTCCATGTATCAACAAATGGGCTCTCAGCAGACCAGATCTGCCGGTATCTTGAGCTTGAACTTTCCAGCCTCCAGAACTGTGAGAAACATCTTATGTTTAAGCCACCCATTCAGAGTGGTTTGTCACAGCAGTCTGAATGGACTCAGATGCTCCTCTTGTGCCCAAAGAGGCTGCCTCAGGGACAGGAACATCATGTGTCTAACAGACTCTGCTTTCTGCCCAGGGACCCAGAACTTGTGCAACAATAAGGCCACCTCATGGACATTTTGCCAGATACGCAACAACTATGATCATTGGAATATCCATTTCCACAAGCCCAGAAACTGACACTACAAAGTGCTCTTTAAACAGAAGGACCTGACGTGCACTTGCTGGCTTATGGCAGTGTGGAACCATAAAAGCAATGCTCAGCCCACACTCCCCATCCGAGGGATACTCTCAGAGCCACCTGCTCGGGGCCACTTCAGGCCCAGCCTCCTATGGACAGGTGCTCTGCACACATCAGCCTGCCACCTCCACAGTGGAGAAACAAGGCTCCTGGCTGCCCGAGGCCACCCTGACATGATTCGCAGACCAGCGTCCCTTCCAAGACCCTGACACTTGCATGACAGGGGCTCCCTCCATCCTTGGCCTGCCCAGGCTCTAGGATGCTGGCCCAGCATCCTCAAGACGCCCTCAGCCTTGTCAGGCTTCACATCCTTGCTGATCGCCAGTTTGGATAACATGGCCCCCAGGAGCCGGGACAGACAGGAGCCGTCCACTGCACTGAGCATGAAGTGAGGTGTCTGGCTCAGGCCGCAGCTGAGGTTTTGAAACCAGCCACCCGCCTTGATCCCCTTCAAGACCTAACATGCCTTTGCTCATCAGGGCTCTGCTAAGAGCACAAAACCAAGCCCAGAGGGGCTGGCAGAACGATTCCCGAGGATCCCCCAGCTAGGACCAGGATCCAGTCCTCTCTGGGAAAGTCAAAGCCCTTTCCATTTAGGCAAGTAAACAATCTTTTTTTTTTTTTTTTTTTTTTGAGACAGAGTCTCGCTTTGTCACCAGGCACCGAGCTGGAGTGCAGTGGCATGATCTTGGCTCACTGCAACCTCCGCCTCCCGGGTTCAAGCAATTCTCCTGCCTCAGCCTCCTGAGTAGCTGGGACTACAGACGTGCGCCACCACGCCCAGCTAATTTTGCAAGTAAACAATCTCTTTCCCACAGAGGGCAAAGAGCCTTTGGGCCCTTCTGCTTGGTGCCCCGACGTCACAAGAGTCCACCCTGTCCTGGAATCAACTGGAAAGAGGATGTTGGCTGGCACAGTGGCTCATGCCTGTAATGCCAGTACTTTGGGAAGTGGGACCACATAGATGCCACGGGCTCTGGCCACAACCTGCCTGAGACCACACAGCTGCCACAGGCTCTGCCCACAATCTGCCTGGGACCACACAGCTGCCACGGGCTCTGCCCACGATCTGCCTGGGACCACACAGCTGCCACAGGCTCTGCC
>PVKV010022402.1:0-11152 GCA_004027835.1 Alouatta palliata
GGGTGGATCACGAGGTCAAGAGATCGAGACCATCCTGGTCAACATGGTGAAACCCCGTCTCTACTAAAAATACAAAAATTAGCTGGGCATGGTGGTACGTGCCTGTAGTCCCAGCTACTTGGGAGGCTGGGGCAGGAGAATTGCTTGAACCCGGGAGGCGGAGATTGCGGTGAGCCGAGATCGCGCCATTGCACTCCAGCCTGGGTAACAAGAGCGAAACTCCGTCTCAAAAAAAAAAAAAGAATATAGTTCACACTCCTAGTAAGGTTTTGCCTCTGAGCAGTGGGGTCATGGAGTGGGTGGCAATAAGACATTCCTACCTTTAAAGAAGCTTACTTTCTATCTTACCAGTTTGTCTGAAAATTCTTTCTATTTTCTTTTCTTTTTCTTTCTTTTTTTTTTTTTTGAGACAGAGTCTCGCTCTGTTGCACAGGCTGGAGTGCAATGGTGCGATCTTCGTTAACTGCAACCTCCGCCTCCTGGGTTCAAGCTATTCGCCTGCCTCAGCCTCTTGAGTAGCTGGGATTATAGGCACGTGCCACCACACCTGGCTAATTTTTGCATTTTCAGTAGAGACAGAGTTTCACCATGTTGGTCAGGCTGGTCTCAAACTCTTGACCTCAGGTGATCCACCCTCCTCGGCCTCCCAAAATGCTGAGATTACAGGCGTGAGCCACTGCGCCCGGCCTGAAAATTCTTTTTCAAACGTCCCATTTATCATAATAATTTGGAAAAATAAAATATAATGTTTTTGTTGGAGAAAAAAAGTCATTTAAGTTACCAGCAATCTGGAAACTAAAAGCCAGTACATCATACAATACTGTCTACTGCGTAATAAACCCTTAGTAAGCTATGTCAATTATTATCATGCTAAGGAAAACTCCAAAATCTCCCCAAGCCTGAAGAAGTGGAAGAATCCCAAGAGTGCATTGTCTATTAGATTGCCAAGTGGCTGATTACAGCTGCTGGCGTCCAGTTTCTGAGACAGCTGCCTCTCCCCACACCACCACATACGCGCTCAAGCAGAATGCTGCCAATGACCTTTAATCAATTTTGTCTTACTCCTGGCTGATGAGTTTAATTCTCACCTCTGACTGCCTTTCTAGGATGTTTCTTATTATTTTCGATTGTGTTTCAAAGGCTTCTTACACGAAGAATGGGAGCTCAGACTCAAAATTGTCAACCTAATATTCCCAGCCATTCTCCAGCTGACATTCCAATTCTAATTGGAAGCTCATCGTTTACTGTTTGGGTCATGCACAATTGTCAGTTTAAAAATTCACAACCCTTCTGAAAGAAAGGTCCTGGGTATTCACTGAAAAGAAAATCAGCCAGCCCAGTTGAATGCTCTCTGATAAGCAAGCAGTACAGGAGCAGTGACTGTCAGGATTGTGGCCTGATTTCTAACCTCTGAAACCTATGGTGTCTTTTAGGTTACAACAGAAGATAATAGTGATCGGGTTCATTACACCCATGTGTTGGCAGTTTATTTTGGAATATGACAGTGACATAAAAGATGAGATTGGGGTGTGCACAAAAACTATTTTGAACACCTAGAGTAGTCTTTCTTGTTTAAACAACCATGCACTAAGAGTCTGCTATGTCTAAGATACTGTTTGACAACATGGAGTCTAACAAGATGAAGAAGCCTCCCTTACACTTATAGTCTAGTGGAGAAAAAATGTACACAAATAACACTAGAGAGAGTGCAAAAGAGGGAACTCAGATAATGTCCAAAGTTCCCCATCAGTGCAGTTGGGTTTTAGGGTGTGCCTCACTTTAATCCTGCTTAAATGGGTGAGTTACAGCCTAGATTGGCAATATGTGGGGGAATATGGCAAAACCTGCAATTACTTTTGCACCAACCTAATAAAAGTTATTATTTCCAGGTGTGGTGGCTCATGCCCGTAATCCCAGCACTGTGGGAGGCTGAGGCAGGCGGATCACCTGAGGTTGGGAGTTCGAGACCAACATGACCAACATCTCTACTAAAATACAAAATTAGCCAGGTATGGTGGCAAATACCTGTAATCCCAGCTTCTCAGGAGGTTGAAGCAGGAGAATCGCTTGAATCAGGGAGGCGGAGGTTGAGGTGAGCCAAGATTGCACCATTACACTCCAGCCTGGGCAACAGGAGCAAAACTCCATCTCAGAAAAAAAAAAAAGTTATTGTTGACAGGGGATCTCACCATGGCCCAGGTGTGTCCTCAGTTTATCCTAATAAAAATCCTTACGTGGTCATAGTGTTAATCCCATTTTACTATTGAATTTGTGCCTAAATCACACAGTCTAAAATGGATCAGAGTTGGGATTATTACTTTCTTTTTTTTTTTTTTTTTTTGAGGCAGTCTCGCTCTGTCACCCAGGCTGAAGTGCAGTGGCGCAATCTCAGCTCACTGCAATCTCCACCTCCATGGTTCAAGCAAATCTCCTGCCTCAGCCTCCTGAGTAGCTGGGATTATAGGCGCCTGAGACCACGCCCGGCTAACTTTTTTCTAATTTTTAGTAGAGACGGGGTTTCACCATGATGGCCAGGCTGGTTTTGAACTCCTGATCTTATAATCCACCCACCTCAGCATCCCAAAGTGTTGGGAATAAAGGCGTGAGCCACCGTGCCCGGCAGGATTATTACTTTCTATCACAGAGGTCATGTCTTAGTTATCTAAGTATCTCTGTGGCCTTGCAGAGGGCTTGCCACACACCTGAGGACCATGGTATAGTGTCATTAATACATCTGCCAAGAAGTTAAGTGAACTAGAGCAGAGCTTCTGAAATTTAAGATGCATATGACTCACCTGGGGGATATTGTTATAATGCAGAGTTGGATTCTAGCAGGTGATCCCAATGATGTCCTACCAGGTGATGCCAATGCTTCCCCTGATCTATGGTCTACAGTTTGAGTGGCAAGGAACCAAGAGGAATGAAAGGAACCTGAATTTCTGTCTATTTAGGTGAAGTAAAAGATGTGGTTAATAGGATTTGGAAATGATTTCTAGTGATCTATAGATAAGTGCTAGCTGTTTTAGAGAAAAGATGAAAGATATTCCTTAGGAAAAGCAAATAAGTCATGTGGGCTAGGTCATTTCACAATACTCTTGGAGAATTCAATTGCTTAAAGCAGAAATGTGCTACTGCAATAATCAATCATCTTTTAAAGGTTGGTACTCAAGCATCAGCTTCCATGGAGAAACAAAACAAAAATGAGAGTGGGTGTGGTGGCTCACTCCTGTAATCCCAGCACTTTGGGAGGCCAAGATGGGCAGATCACTTAAAGTCAGGAGTTTGAGACCAGCGTGGCCAACATGGTGAAACTCCATCTCTACTAAAAATACAAAAATTAGCTGGGTGTAGTGGCGGGTAATTCCAGCTACTCGGGAGGCTAAGGCAGGAGAATCACTTGAACCTGGGAGGCGAAGGTTGCAGTGAGCTGAGATGGTGCCACCGCACTCCAGCCAGGGTGATAGAGCAAGACTCCATCTCAAAAAAAAAAAAAAAAAAAAGAAACAAAACAAGGAAGCAGTTGTATGGAGACACTGTTTTGTGCCTTCTGGGACATATTGAGACTCTCTTTAAAAAAATTTTTTAGGCCGGGTGCAATGGCTCACACCTGTAATCCCAGCACTTTGGGAGGCCAAGTCGGGTGGATTATCTGAGGTAAGGAGTTTGAGACCAGCCTGGCCAACATGGTGAAACCTCATCTCTACTAATAATACAAAAATTAGCTGGGCATGGTGGTACAAGCCTGCAGTCCCAGCTACTCGGGACACTGAGGCAGGAGAATCACTTAAACCCTGGAGGCAAAGGTTGCAGTGAGCTGAGATTGCACCACTGCACTCCAGCCTGGGCGATAGAGCAAGACTCCATCTCAAAAAACAAAATGTTTTTTAGTTAACCACTTCTACTTATTTACATTATGATGCTCTGTAAAATATAAATTAATCCATCTCCTTCCTTCAGAGTTTCTTTGCCACCCAAATCAACAGTGTGGAACATACCTTTAGGATCTTATTAGGTTGATGCAAAGGTAAATGTGATTTTTGCCATGAAAGCATTTAAATAGTAGTATGCAAGGTGTTTGTTTTAAGTGTGCATATCAGCATTTAACATAGATAATTGCTATTTCCTTCATGACTTTTTCTTTCATTAAAAATGGGGAATAGCAAGAAAGCAGTGAAGTAAGACTGTATTAATTGTGTATACCTAGGCTTTCAGTGAATAATATATACATTTTTTTAATTTATATTTTTCTGTTTTTCCTCTGATTTTTTTTTTTTTTTTCTCATTCTGTCACCCAGGCTGGAGTGCAGTGGTCACATTTTGGCTCACTGCAGCCTCAAGCTCCTGGGTTCAATCAGTTCTCCCACCACCACACCCAGCTAATTTTGTGGTTTTTTTTTTAGAGAGACAGAGTTTTGTCATGTTGGCCAGGCTGGTCTCGAACTGCTGAGCTCAAGCAATCTACCAACCTCGGCCTCCCAAAGTGCAAACCTTGGCCTCCCAAAGTGCCAACCTCGGCCTCCCAAAGTGCTGGGATTACAGGCGTGAGTCACTGTACCCCGCCTGCCTCTGATTATATTATTAAAATGTATGTCTATTGAATCTAATAATTAAAAATATGGGCTTAAATTTTACGTATTCTCTTTTTTATTTCTTTTTTCTAGTAATTAATTGTTCTGTTTACAAGTTATGGATCAGCATGGATTGGGGGAAAAAGCTGTTCCTTCAGATAGTTTGAGAAAAACTTCTTTTTTTTTTTTTCCTTTTTTGAGATGGAGTCTTGCACTCTTGCCTGGGCTGGAGTGCAACGGTGCGATCTCAGCCCTCTGCAACCTCTGCCTCCTGGGTTCACGATTCTTCTGCCTCAGCCTCCCAAGTGTCTGGGATTACAGGTGCACACCACAACACCTGGCTAATTTTTTGTATTTTTAGTAGAGACGGGATTTCACCATGATGGCCAGACTGGTCTCGAACTCCTGACCTCATGATCCACCCCCCCCCCCAGCCTCCCAAAGTGCTGGGATTACAGGCATGAGCCACCATGCTCAGCCGAGAGAAACTTCTCTATAGTAGTGTAGCTACCTGTAATGACTACCACCATTAAAGCCAGAGTGGTGAAAAAGAACACTATTAGCTATTATGTACAGAGTGTAGACTGTGTGCCAGGCACTGTTCTGAGTGCTTTATGTGTATTCATTTACTCTTATAAATTAGCTGCTATTGTATCACTATTTTACTGATGAGAAAACTGAGGCACAGAGAGGTTGAGTCCCTTGCCCAAGGTCACACAGCTCTAAAGTGGCAAAGCCCAATTCTGGAGTCCACGCTCTTACCCACTAAAGGATATAAAGACAAACATTATAGTCATAGTTCACCTAATAACTGCGCACTTAGGTGACTCATTTAACCCCTGTGGGAAAAGAAAAGAAAGAATTAGAAAACATAACAAAAGCTACATGGCAGAGTCCTTCCAGTGTGCCAGGCATTGAGCTAAATGCTTACATGCATGATCTCACTGTCTCCTAAGTGTGGGGTGATACAGGAAATGGCCTCAGGTAGTTGATGGCTTAGTGGTACATGGGCTAGGCGGAAATCAAATTGCATTACATATTGTGAAAGCTGCTCCTGCTTCAAACCTCTGACTCCTAATTACATCTGGCAGAGAGTCTCCCTTTGGTGCAAGTCCTGAATGACTTTCTAACATCGACTTACTTCCTTTTGTTATAAAAGGAGAGCGGGCCTTAGGCTTAACACTTTAATTTTCATTGCACCTTCAATTTAGGGCAAGTAGTTTTGTACTTATAACGGTGATATAGGCTGGGCGCGGTGGCTCACGCCTGTAATCCAAGCACTTTGGAGGCCAAGGTGGGCGGATCACCTGAGGTCGGGAGTTCAAGACCAGCCTGACCAACATGGTGAAACCCCGTCTTAAAAAATAATAATAATAATAATAACAGTGATATAAAATTTCCTTTTAAAATATTTATTGAAGTTTAAAAAGTGAGCAAAAGGAAAACACCAAGAGGATAATAGTACAGGTCCTATATGGATTTGGCAAATGTTATGACTAAGGAAGTTTGGAAAATACTACATTAGCTTTCAAAAACTCAGTAAAATAAGTACTATTTTCCATTTGTAGGTAGGAGATCTGGAATTTGGGAAAGTTCAGTGACCTTCCCAATGCCACTCTACAGGAAGTTGAGGAGCTGAGCTTCAAACCTGGAAGTGTCTGCTTCCAAAATCAGTGCCCTTGACTATGCATTGCCTCCTTAAGGTGATGACTATGTATGTTTCCTGCCAGGACTAGCACTCTAGACTCTGCGTATACATCATGATCTGAAAGAACAGTTATTGAGGTGTGATCCTTTACTGGATAAAGGTATTTTCACCAAATACTAACATGTCGTTTGTGTCTTTCACTCTCTTTTGCTCACCAGTGTATGGGGGAGTTTTCCAGAAGCTATGTGATATGTGATATCACAACACCTTGAGCACAAAACCACATATGTGAATCCAGCTGTCTTCTCTTATGCTGGACATCAAAAAGACTTGCAGAAACATACATGCTGCCATTATTCTAAGTGAATCTTTTTTGTTTGTTTGTTTGTTTTAGAAAACATAGGTTTTTTAAAGTAATTCTTGTTAACATGTCATGAGTTTATTGTTATTTTTAAATGAATTAGTAAATACTTTAAAGATTTATCCATCTTAATTTCTAAAACAATAAACATCCATACACATAGCCCACATAAACAAGATTTTTGGGGTCATCAAGAATATAAAGGGGATTAGGTATGGTGGCTCACCCCTATAATGCTAGTGCTTTGGGAGGCCAAGGCAGGAGGATAGCCTGAGCCCAGGAATTCAAAATCAGCCTGGGCAACATGGCAAAACCCTGCTTCTACCAAAAGTACAAAAATTAGCTGGGCATGGTAGCATACGCCTGTGGTCCCAGCTACTTGGGAGGATGAGGTGAGAGGATCATCAGAGCCTGGGATGTCAAGGCTGAGTGACCCATGATCACATCATTGCACTCCAGCATGAGTGACAGAGCAAGACCCTGTCCCAAATAAATAAATAAAAAATAAATAAATAAAGTAAAAAGAATGTAAAGGGGTCTTGGGTACAAAGCTGCAGTTAGGAGAAATAAATGATAAATATTTAAGATGATAGATATGTTAATAAGCTTACTTCAATGATTCCATGTTATATACCTATATCATAACATAACCCCATCATTATATACAATTTGTCAGATAAAGCAATTTTATAATTTAAAAGAAAAAAATAATTTAAAAGAAAAGAAAAAAGTGTAAAAACGTCAAGATGGATACGTGGTAGAATAATATTTTTAATAATTAATGGTAACTTTTCTCTCAGTATTACCACCCTTCCTTTTCTCCCCCACGCCCTTCCATTCAAGCAGATAATCCTTGCATCACATTCAAGCAGGTGATTCATTGCTTCAGAGGAGGAACATTACCAAGTGGAAAGCAGAAATGGTTTCTAGCTTTTTTGTTTCCCAAATGCCTAAACCTATTAAGCAAATTATGCCAAGTGCTTTGAGGCAGTAATAACAAAATATAGCAAGTGCCACGGAGAAAAAATAGCAGCAGTGAGAGAGGACAACTTTCCCAGGACTAGAAAAATATTTCTAACTTCCTGAGAGTGGGTGTAGGGAAGAACAAAGACAGGAGGGAGATTAGGGGATCAAAAAAGAGAGGGCTGGGCTGAAGAGGCCAGGAGACAGAAACCAGGCACATCTCAGCTACAGTGGGCCATCTTCCAGAGTCCAGGAGCCACCTGGGGGCTGGGTGCTGCCATTGCCTAAATCCAGAGTCTCTGAGAGCCAGCTATCCCCAATCCATGCTCATGACTGTCTACAGGAGTAACACCATTTGTTTTATGCAACTTAAACAACTTCACCTTCAAAATATCCTTAGCCCGTCAGAAGCCCGAGGAAGAGTAGCTGGGTTCCTGGATACCCAGAGGTTTGGTGAAAGTCAAGTGGGGATCAAGTCTAGACCTGTATGGGGAGAGTCTGCCTGGAATAAGCTGCAGGTCCACGCTGAGCTGGGAGAGCAGTTCAACACACTAGAATATTAGGATCACCAGACAGCCCTGTTGGGAGTCTACAGCAAATAAGGGCCTGTGCTATGTCCTAACAGAAGCTCAGACTGATTGTGTAATACTTGATTGAGGTCAGCCTACAAGTGAGTTTTCTTGGTCCAGTACAGGGGATTTGCTTTGGTTGGTTGCTCTCATCAGAATGCTTTTGTGAAGAGAAAACTCTGCTGGCCCACTGTCTTTCTTTGCATCTAGCCCCTTCACTCATTAACATTCCTGCCTGGCCCCTGAAGACATCTGAGTTTTCTGAGCCCTCCTATGCAAAGTGCTTGATCTACAATAGGAGGATTCCTTGAGATGAAACCCTGACACTATACAAAATCACAAATACGTGCATTTTTCTGAGGAGCAAGTCTTAGAGTTCATCGACTACTCAAGGGAGTATCTGATACTTGGGTTGAAATCCTGGCTACTGTTCACTAGCTGTGTCACTCTGAGCATGTCACTTAACCTGTCTATGCCTCCATTGAAACAGGGATGGTTATTGATTTATGTATTTACTTATTTATTCAGAAACAGAGTGTCACTCTATCATCCATATCATCCAGGCTGGAGTGCAGTGGCACAATCATAGCTCACTGCAGCCTCAAGCTCCTGGGCTCAAGTGATCTTCCCGTCTAGGCCTCCCAAGTAACTGGAACTGCAGTCACATGCCACCATGCCCAGCTAATGTTTTTAATTTTTTGTAGAAACAGGGTCACACTGTATTCCCCAGGTGGGATTCGAACTCCTAGCCTCAAGCAATCATCCTGCCTTGGCCTCCCAAACAGCAATGCTAATAGTATCTAACTCTAAGGGTTGATATGAGGAGCAAATGACCTAGTATATGTAGAGGGCTTTGAATGACCCAACTCTACCTAAGTGTTGGCTATCTTTATTATAGAGGACATAGACCACAGAGTGAGTGGGTAGCCTGTGTCTAAGGGAAGTCCAGTGTAGAGAGGAGAGTGAGGACACCTTTGTTGAGCCCAGCCCATCTTCAGGACATAGCTTACACAACTGTCAGAGCTTGCTTATTCAACAACGGGTCCTGGATAAACCTCACGCTGGAAATGGGCAACGAGGCTGCGCTGCCTGTGGCCAGATACTTGCTAGCGGCTAGGCTATTACTGCACTTCCTGTTCTAAGAAAGACAAGGATTTGAAGGTGGCAGTCAGAGGGGGCCTGGAGCCGTGATCTTGGAAACCACAATTCTGCCCTAGAAGCCAATGTGTCCTACGTTCTGGGCTGTAGTCACCAAGCTGGCCTGGAGCAAGAGGTATAGCAGAATCAGACAGCGGAAACTGAAAACCTGCTCCTCTGCTTTCTGAGTATTTTGAGCAACTTAATAAACTAAGCCATCATTTCCTCTTTTGTCAAATTGAGCAATAATATATGCACTTTGGTTAAATAATTAATGTATGCAAAGCACTTACACGTACACAGTGAGTGGTCAATAAACAGAGCCATTACTATGGTAACACTGCAGCACTGACATCAGGCTGACAGGGAGCTGAGTGGCAACTGATCAGATGGGGGAATTCTAGAAGAACAAGTTGAAGGACTAGTACGGTGAAGACCTGTTTGGTCCATTGTGCAATTTTTTGCTTCGGCTTCCCTCAAAGCTTGGGAATCACAGATTTCTTGGGGTTTATTTGGGCTTCTTAGAAACCAGGAGAGAGGAAAATAAAGATCAGAATATTCTTTCAAAACCATCTCCTCCCTCCCCACCCTAATATTGCTATGGAGAGAAGTTGTGATACTGCTTATCTGAACAGAAATCCAATCAAACTAGCTTAAGGATACAGAACCTTCTTACAGGCCCGGAGAAAAGACGTGATCAAGGCCTCAAGCCCTTATCTCTTCTGCTTCCAAGGTATCCCTGTTTCTTTTCATTCTGCAGACCTACTTTCTCTTCTTTATCATGCACATGACAAAAAAAATTGTTGACCCAGACAGCACTGCATGATTTCCTGGCTTCAATGCAGCAGATTAGAGGTGCCCTGTTGTCCAACCCAGATTCCTAGGTGAGCAAATTTATTGGCCCAGCTCCTGTCACATACCTGCCCCGATACTCTCAACCAAATGTGCATATATATGGGATAGGGGAATTAAACAGATCGAGTAGTACAGACACATAATTTCAAAGAATTTGTAGAAGAAGAAAATGAAATGGCTAACAAACACTTGAAAAGATACTCACCTTCACTAATATTCAAAGAAATGCAAATTAGCACAACAATGTGAGGTACTAATTTTTTTTGAACTATCAGATTGACAACAATGAAAAATAAAGGTAATTGAAGGAAACTTGCTAAGAGAGGAAGGTGACATGATTTTTGGTGTACTATTGGGCATTATGTTTTAATATTTTAAATGTGCATAAGCTTTAAACCAGTTATTTTATATACATGAATTTATCCTAAGGAAATAATCAGAACATGCATAGGCATATATGTACATATATGTTTATTGCAGTATTTTAGTATTTAAGAAAAACTTAGAACATTATACAGGCCCTTCAGTGGAGGGTAGAGATTATGGTACAAAAGAATACTGAGAGACTATTATAAAAATTATCAAGAATGAAGGCTGGGCATGGTGGCTCATATCTGTAATCCTAGCACTTTGGGAGGCCAAGGCAGGTGGATCACCTGAGGTTGGCAGTTGGAGACTGGCCTGACCAACATGGAGAAATCCTGTCTACTAAAAATACAAAATTAGCTGGTGTGGTGGCGCGTGCCTATAATCCCAGCTACTGGGGAGGCTGAGGCAGGAGAATCACTTGAACCCAGGAGGTGGAGGTTTTGGTGAGCTGAGATTGTGCCATTACATTCCAACCTGGGCAACAAGAGCAAAACTCCGTCTCAAAAACATATATATATATATATATATATATATATATGAAGAATGAGATGGATCAGTATGCAAGATGTATATGACAAGTTGTAGAGAAAAAAAACAAAGCCAGGCACAGTAACTCATGCCTATAATCCCAGCACTTTGGGAGATAGAGGCAAGTGGATCACTTGAGGTCAGGAGTTCGAGA
>PVKV010022402.1:11252-35555 GCA_004027835.1 Alouatta palliata
AAAAAAAAAAAAAAAAAAAAAGCAGCCGAGCGCAGTGGCTCAGGCCTGTAATTCCAGCACTTTGGGAGGCTGAGGTGGGCGGATCACGAGGTCAAGAGATCGAGACCATCCTGGCCAACATGGTGAAACCCCGTCTCTACTAAAAATACAAAAATTAGCTGGGCATGGTGGCACATGCCTGTAGTCCCAGCTACTCGGGAGGCTGAGGCAGGAGAATTGCTTGAACCCGGGAGGCAGAGGTTGCAGTGAGCCTAGATCAAGCCACTGCACTCCAGCCTGGAGCCTGGCGACAGAACGAGACTCTGTCTCAAAAAAAAAAAAAAAAAAAAAGCAACGCACAGAAAAGAGTGGATAATATGACCCATTTTTGTTAAACATATAGAGTATATATTACTTGTAATATAAAGACTATATTTGGAGTACATACATATATGTATACACACACATCTATATATATTTGCATGTGTGTGTGTGTGTTTAATATGCATCTGAAAGAATACATATAGATCCTTTTGTGGTTCACTAACATGACGATGGGGTAATCAAGCACACGCGTGAGATGTGCCACCCTTGAACCTCGTTACAGCATCAGCATGTTACCCATCTGATATGAAAAAAACATATACAACTAATAATTGTGGCCTCTGGGAATGGAATTATGGGAAGTTTTCACTTTCTGCTTTATCCCTTTTCATATTGTTGAATTTTTTTTTTTTTTTTAGATGGAGTTTTGCTCTTGTTGCAGAGGCTGGAGGGCAATGGCACAATCTCAGCTCACTGCAGCTTCTGCCTCCTGGGTTCAAGCAATTCTCCTGGCTCAGTCTCCCAAGTAGCTGGGATTACAGGCGTGCACCAGCACACCTGGCTAATTTTTTGTATTTAGTAGAGATGGAGTGTCACCATGTTGGTCAGGCTGGTCTGGAACTCCTGACCTCGGTTGATCCACCTGCCTTGGCCTCCCAAAGTGCTGGGATTATAGGTGTGTGCCACCATGCCCAGCTGAGTTTTTTTTTTTTTTTTAAAGCATGAATTACTTTTATTTATTTATTTATTTATTTTCTTTCTTTATTTTTTTAAAGACGGGGTTTCACCATGTTGATCAGGCTGGTCTTGAACTCTTGACCTCAGGTGATCTGCCCGCCTTGGCCTCCAAAGTGCTTGGATTACAGGCGTGAACCACCACGCCCGGCCATGAATTGCTTTTATAATCAGAAGGAAAAGCAGTAAGATATTCCATCTGAGGGGAAAAAGAGTACAGATTTTGTATGTCAAAGGAAAATATCTACTATTTTAAAATTAAAGAAGGAAAACAAAAATTCCAATATTTTCCCAGTAACAATCAGGCCTAGCAGGTGGCAATAAAGTCTGCCCCTGCCCAGGGCTTGGGGCTATTAGGAGGAGCTCTCTAGGATGGACAAGAAAAAAGTCAGCTTCTCCTAGCACCACGGGGTACATAGGGCTCTCCTTTTTTTTTTCTTGCTCTATTACCCATGCTAGAGGTCAGTGGCGTGATCATAGCTCACTGCAACCTTAAATTCCTGGGCTGAAGCAATCCTCCTGCTTCAGCCTTCCAAGTGGCTGGAACTAGAATTCATGCCACCATGCCCAGCTAATTTTTAAAACTTTTTTGTAGAGGTCAGGGAATGTCTCACTCTATTTCTCAGGCTGGTCTAACTCTTGGCCTGAAGGGATCCTCCTGCCTCAGCCTCCCGACATGCTGAGATTACAGGCATGATCCACTATGCCTGGTGTAAGGACCATCCTATTTGAAGAATTTGGATTACCTACAACTCAAGCGCCTTTCTCTTCTGCTATAAATGAATTAATGTACTCAATTAAATCGAATTTAACTCTTCAGCTCAAGGCCAGAAATAAGATTTTTACATTTATATATGAAAAGAAAGGAGGCAAATGATGAGAGATGAGGTATGCAACCGAGTGAGGGCTTGGATATAGGAAGACCTAGAGGCCCATCTGGGAAATTGGAGGTGGACTGGGGTAATTCCAGAGACTTATTTACTTGCTATCAAACATAGGTTTGTGTGGGTGCTCAGATTTATTTATTTACTTATTTTGAGACAGAGTCTCACTCTGTTGCCCGGGCTGGAGTGCTGTGGCGCCATCTCGGCTCCCTGCAATCTTCACCTCCCGGGTTCAAGTGATTCTCCTGCCTCGGCTTCCTGGGTAGCTGGCACTACAGGTGTGTGCCACCATGCCCAGCTAATTTTTGTATTTTTAGTAGAGACCGGGTTTCACCATGTTGGCTAGGCTGGTCTTGAACTCCTGACATTGTGATCCTCCCACCTTGGCCTCTCAAAGTGCTGGGATTACAGGTGTGAGCCACCACACCCAGCTGGGTACTCAGATTTTTTAAAGGAACTTGAGTATGTTGAGAAATTAAGATCCTCACCAGGATAATTTTTATTTTTCTAAGTGTTTCCCTTTAGATCCTTCCTTTCTTCATAGGAACATACTAAATGTTCAATGCCACAGTGGATTTCAATGGGGAAAAATTAACCTTGCTTTGTAGGCAACTTTACAGGAATGTCTCAGTTTCATATACTGCAGGATAGCGGTATTAATTTGGAATAGATAGAAATAAATTTCAGTTAACATAGTCTTTTTTCTTTATTCACAGTGGGCAATTCACCAATAATGCATTTTAGAGCATTGCTCACCATCAGCATTAGAACTGAGTGAATCTTCTGTTGAAATGGAGGCATCTATCCACCACATTACTTTTTCAAGCCTCTAACACCTTGACAGGCAAACCTCAGAGCAAGGTCTGTTTTCCTCCTCCTTTAGAATTCCCCTGTAAGCAAGAAACACTTGCTGAACGCCTAGCGGGGAACTTCAACATTGTTAGCACTTGTTAGCAGCCTTCCAAAAATGTTTACAGGAATGGTAATGTTGGTAATATTACACCACTGGACTTATTGCAAAGACAGTTTTTTCAATGTTTGTTCATAAAACTCTGCCATATTGTTGATATTAGAGTTAGTCATTCGTTACATTATGAGATTCCTAAAATGAAAATAGCAGTAATAGATCTTGAGAGCTGGGAGGTCATTTTGTCCAGGTTATATATTAAGGACACGCATCTTTGGAAAACTAGGAAAGTTGTCTATCGTTTTATGACTAAGAAATGGCAGATATTTTTTTCTCTCCAAATCCCATGCTTTTTTCTTTTTCTTCTTCTTCTTTTTTTTTTTTAAATCACAACCATGCATGCCTCTCTCAGCCCCATATCTGCTTCAGAGATGTCAAACATTTCCTCCTCCCTATCCATATGCTGCCTTGGAGACCGCTCCACTCCTAACTTAAAAGGGAGAGTACTACCTTCCGTGTAACTGTGCCCCACCAGTTTCAGTTACTGACCCAGGAGTAGACATCTGACTCAAGCTGGGTTGCTTGAATTCTCTCCCAGGAATTTGGAATAGGGACAAAGAGGCTGAGTCATTTAGCTGCGTGAAGCCAAGCTGCAAGGTCATGCCCATTGGCCTGCCAGAGCAGGCCGAAACCTCATGCTAGCCACAGTGAAGGGAAGCTGAGAAACCATGAGTCAGCAGAAAAAGCCAGTCTGTGAACAAAAGAGCACAAAGATGGGGCAGACAGATGCCCAGAGTCAACTAGAGAGGCCATGTACCTTGAAAGGCACAGGAGAGAGAGAAATAAAATCTGCATAATCCCCTTCTTGGTCCTATAATGCCCAGCAGCTGTATCTCCAGCACTGGCTTATTGTGACCCCATAATAACCTCTGCCTTTCAATCAACGCTCTTTTATTTGAGCTAAGTGGAATTCTGTTCCTTGCATGCAAATTCTTCCTAAGACACTTCACAATTCATATTGAATATATTTTGGGGCGGAAAAACTGTTCTGCTTTTTATGACGATTATGGAAATTGAGGTTTTATCTCAAAACCCACAACAGGCTGAGCAGCTTTCTGCATTCTTGCCACTAATTATCCAGACTCCGGAGACTGAGCTTTCAAGGTGAGTGGTTTTCAGAACTTCAGATGGGAGCCAGCCCCATTCGAGGTCTTTCCTCAAGGATATCTTAGAGATACTCAGTTCAGGAAGAGAGATCTTATTGTAGAATGTAGCTGCCACCTTGGGAACATATGTCAGGACTTCCTAAAGTATTTTTGCTTAAAGTTTCCAAGAAAATGTGGAGCCTGATTTTTCATAAAGCCACTTTTCCTTTAAAAGTACTTGCAGAATCTCTATAGGCCCAAGGTGTCTGTGAAGGCCTCAGGTACTATTTCTGTGCTAATCTCTGTAGAATAACAGAAAGAACTCATTTTAAAAATTCCACTTGCCTTTCTCAAATTATCAGAACTAATCCTAGTATGAAATGATGGAGAAATGGTTGAGTAAATTAGAGTTCATCAGCTGGTGGAATACTATGCAAGTGTTAAAAGGGATAACTAACAAGATTAAGCAACGTGGAAAGACGTTTTTGATTCAGTGAATGAGGAAAAAGGTAGAATACAAAATTGTAAGTATCAACCATGTAAAAATGGGTTTACAGAAGGACATTTTTCTTGGTAATCTTTAATAAGGTAATAGAGGTAGCCACAACCAACTCATAGATCTTGATACATAAGGTAAAATCTATCGAACATTTCTGCCTTAGATAATTTTGGCTAAGGTAATGTCACTGTCCTAGTTCAGTCCCAGAATTTCTTCCTATTTGGTCTGATTCTGTGCCTTGCGCTGATCTACTTTTGTGCTGGTCCATAGCACTCCCAACTGATGGGACCTACTGATGATAGAGTTCTCAGCCTCTCCGTCTGCGGTTACTTAGTCTGGTATGGAGATCTTTTGCTTGGCATCACACAAATTTTAAGAACTGCATTTAAATTCTTTCATTTTTTTTTTTTTTTTCTGCCTACTCTTTTCCAAATCTGTGTCAAGGTGGAGATATGACTGTCTTCAGTGTGCTAATAATGTCTGTAAAGTTTCTGGGAAAACCTGCCAAAGCTAAGGTGAGAGGGAGAGACCTTGAATCTCTCCTTGCCTTTGGTGTGGGAAGATAAACCATAGATTGGAGTGCCTCCTGCAAGACTTTCTTTTGTTACAGAAAAATCCTTTTATGGTTGTTTTCTGTTCCAATCATCAACAGAAGTCTCCTTGTAAACACTGGCCTCCTGCTGCTTTGCAAGGGTTTGCCGGCCTAATCATTTTATGCCTGTCCTAGTAGACACTTTTTTATGTTTGTGGCTTCTTATCATCTCTTAAAAGCCCTTCCCATATCAAGGGAATTTCTACATTTTGAGTTCTGTTTTTCAAGGTAAAACTAGAACTCTCTATTCTAGTCTTATCTGTGGCCAAGGTGCAAGGATGTGACCTAGTTTCTGCAATCAAATGTAGCCATGCAAGACTGAATGCAGAAAAGAAAACCAAGAGAAAGCAGGTGTCATGCAGAATCTATTTTCTAGTGAAGCTATGGGGCTTGCCAGTGGCACAGAAATGGCCCAGCCCCAGTGTTGGTATCCCCACCAGAGGGTTAGTGCAGGCACAGTGCCAGTGCCAGCGGCAGTCCCTTCTATAACAGGCCAGCAGTATAATTTGGATGTAACTTCCTGCCAAGTAGCTCAGAACATGATTCTCTGGCCCTTCCAGACAATCTATGTGATATCTAATACTCTTTAATGCTTTTTTAAATTAATCAATCAATCAATTAATTAATTTTTCGAGATGGAGTCCCACTCTGTCACCTAGGTTGGAGTGCAGTGACGCCGTCTCGGCTCACTGCAACCTCCGCACCGGGTTCAAGTGATTCTCCTACCTTAGCCTACCAAGTAGCTGGGACTATAGGCATGAGCCACCCACCCGGCTAATTTTTTTTTTTTTTGAGACGGAGTCTTGCTTTGTTGCTGAGGCTGGAGTACAGTGGCGTGATCTTGGCTCACTACAACCTCTGCCTCCTGGGTTCAAGCAGTCCTCCCACCTCAGCCTCCCAAGTAGCCGGGATTACAGGCACCCGCTATCATACCTGGCTAATTTCTGTATTTTTGTAGAGATGGGTTTTTGCCATGTTGACCAGGCTGGTCTCGAACTCCTGACCTCAGGTGATCTGCCTGCCTTGGTCTCCCAAAGTGCTGAAATTACAGGCGTGAGCCACTGCGCCTGGCCTATTTTATTTTTAAACTACCAAGAGTGGATTCTGTTGTTTGCAACCAAAAATGTTGAACAATATACCTAACATTCATGATTTCATATTAGGCTAAAGAACTTAAAAGCCATTTATTGGCCGGGTACAGTGGCTCACATCTGTAATCCCAGCACTTTGGGAGGCTGAGGTGGGTAGATCATGAGGTCAGGAGTTCGAGACCAGCCTGGCCAACATGGTGAAACCCTATCTTTACTAAAAATATAAAAATTACCTGGGTGTGGTGGCTGCCACCTGTAATCCCAGCTACTCGAGAGGCTGGGGCAGGAGAATTGCTTGAACGCAGGAAGTGGAGGTTGCAGTGAGCCGATATCACGCCATTGTACTCCAGTCTGGGCAGGAGAGTGAGATTCTATCTCAAAAAAAGGAAAAAAAAAGGATTTATTTTTCTTGTTCATCATGTTTCCCCAGCCTGTAGATACATATTTGGTCACGCTTTTTTTTTCGAGACGGAGTTTTGCTCTTGTTGCCCAGGCTGGAGTGCAGTGGTGCAATCTTGGATTGCAACCTCTGCCTCCCAGGTTCAAGTGATTCTCCTGCCTCAGCCTCCTGAGTAGCTGGGATTACAGGCACCTGCCACCACACCCAGCTAATTTTTTGTATTTTTAGTAGAGATGGGTTTCACCATGTTGGCCAGGCTGGTCTCTAACTCCTGACCTGAGGTGATCTACTCGCCTTGGCCTCCCAAAGTGCTGGGATTACAGGCGTGAGCCACCGTGCCCAGCCTATTTGGTCACATTAATGACAAATTCTACATTTGACTGGCTCTTATTCCAACCTACATAATGCAGGTTTTCGGCCTCACCCGAAGTCTCTCCCAGAATCCCCAGGATGATCTCGTATGTGCTCACAAACAGTTCTCTCATATTCCTTTGTTTTGCCTCCTATGTTGATTGCTATGGCTCAATTAGCCATTTGCAGGTCCGTACCTATGTCAGTGCCAAGCATGACGAGACTGATGCCCACGACAAATGGGTGCTGCTTCCTAATGCTTTCACTCCATGTCACCCCTCGACCCAGCACCACAATGTAGGCCCATTTGCCTTGTAGCTGTCTTACAAAAATGCTTCCTTTAACAACTGTATGAAGCCGTTTTGTCTCTAGGGTTCAGAAGTATGTGCTGGGAGTGAGCTGAGGAGTCAAACAGGGTGCTGTCTATCTTTTTTTTGTTTCTTTATTATTTTTCCAAATCACAGGCTCCCCTCTCCACTCCCCTCATGCAAATCAAGTCATGCAAATTGACATCTGCAAATACATATCACTGGCTGCACCTAGTCATCCTTCAAGCCAGTCAGAACAGTTTGGGATCAAGCTGGTGGACTTCTGCAGTATTATTTTTATTTTTTAATGTTTCACAGTTGTTGTTGTAGTGGTATTTTTCAACAGCTAGGAAAGTATGGCCTAAAACAGTCAATTTGTCCTATAAAATGTATGCTGACACAGTGTGCCTTTGCCAGAATTCTTTCTTACACGTCTTCTTCTCCTCCACCCCAGAGTATTTGTCTATTAACAGAATGCAGGAGCTTCTTTGGCAAGTAGATTTAGAATGTCAGCACAAGCGTTGAGTCTTAGGAAAATAGAACAAATCAGGAAATTTCTCAGCAGTACCACTGCCAGATTTCTCTGGGGCCTTGTACCAGTGTTTATTTTAATGACTTCAATCAGGATATTTTCCTCACCTTAACTAAGAAGCTCAAGATTTTAGAGACCGGCAAGGAATTCAATGTATTTTAGGCTTGCTTTGCAGAAATTATTGGGTGGAGTTTTTCTGTGCATAAATGGAGCAGTAAAAATCCCTTTTTACCACTACTTTCCACCCCAGCTTTGTCATTTGGCATCTGTCCACCTGAATTTATTTTAACAATTCCAGCTTATGGTTCATAAAAGATCATAAAGCAATATTATGTCCACAGATTGAGTTCTGCATATAACATTTAAAAATCTCTTCTCTAGAAAAATTACAAAAAATGCCTTAGAATTCTGTAGGTACGGCTGGGCGTGGTGGCTCATGCCTGTAATCCAAGCACTTTGGCGGCCAAGGAGGGTGGATCTCCTGAGGTCAGGAGTTCAAGACCAGCCTGACCTACATGGTGAAACCCCATCTTAAAATTAAAAAAAAAAAATAATTCTGTAGGTGTACGATTTTCATTTTTTTTTTTTTTTTTTGGTTTGGTTTTATGATGTCTTTTGGAAACACGGTTTGCCCTTTGTATAGTGAACGCTTGTACATTTTTTGAAACTCATCAAAGGACAAAGAAAGGAAAACCTGATGAATGTGACAGAGGCACCCACAATGTTTTGAGGGAGAGATTTAACAAGCTGCCGAAGTGGCCCAAAAGAATTTACAGGGAAGGCAGGTAAGTCCTTTAAGTTTGATTCCAAGTTAAAGATGCATTCTGGGAGCTTTGACAGTTGAAAGAGTATCTAAGCCTCTCAGTTTACTCCTCCTATCTCTGCTTGAAACTTAGATGAGAAAAGAGACAAATCTCTAGGATGTGGTAGGAAGGAAAGCTACATGAGGAGGAATAGCAGGAGATGTGGAGGAGAAATGTGACTCAGGATGTACTTGGAAGACAGCTGGCCTTCAGGGATATGATTCCTTCATCAGTACCTGTTTCCATCACTGTCACAGTGTCTACTCTGTTACATTTTCTCACAACCAGTTTTACAAAACATCCAGAGGGAAGTGACACAGTGTGCCTTTGCCAGAATACCTTCTTACACATGTCTTCTTCCCCTACACCCCAGAGTTTCATATACATAAAAACATGGAACTAAGCACGTTTTTATGTATATGAAATCGATTGTCAGATCATTTAGCAGTGGTTATATTGAAAGTGGAGAGTGAAAAAAGGAGGTAGTGAGGGAAAAAGATATTGACTCTATCCAATCATCTTTGTAGGATATAAGAAGTCTCATGGTACAGGTATAGTCAATGTGAAACCTTAAAAGTGCATTAATTATAAAGCTCAAGCAGTTCTGAAATAAAATGATTTTGGTTTATGGACATAAAATAAATTTGAGTCTGGAGCATATGAAAGAATTTTCCCAGATGTTGTGCTTTCTTTTTCATTCTTCTCATTTTAATCAATAGAGTAGAAGGATAAAATACAAAATGTATGGAAACACTAAAACTTTCCTGTGTCCTCCCGACTATAAAAAGGTGAGTGAATCATTTGCTTAAACACCAACCCAGTCATTTTATCTCCTGCGTCCTTGAATGAGAAGCCTGGGCTGGGCACCCCTCCAGCTGGTAAGAGGATCTCTGAGTCGCATGATAGAAGGGGGATGTCTGAACCTGCAGCTCTCTCATTCTCCTCCCTCTGGTTTCTGGTAGGCTTTCTGCACAGAGACCATCCTCTTTCATGATTCTGCACACAGATTTCCAGTGCAGGTCCCCTTTGCCCCATTACTGTTCTGATCAGAACCCTGAGCCTGTGTGGAACTGCCTGTAAGGACAGGCAGTTCTGGCTCAGTGTCTCCTTATGACACAAAGAAACAGGATCTTCAGGCTTCCTGGAAATGGTTCATGCAGTTGGGTGGGCTCTGAGATGATGGTGTCTGTGTGATTCCTGGAAACAGATGCAGAGTAGGCATCCCTAGCCTGGGCCAGGTGCCTCACATGGTAAGATTTTAGGACAGGAACTGTGTGCTGTAGTTCTCGAGAAGAACCAGGAGAGTGAGAAAGGTTACAGTGGTGCACACCAACACCTCCACCAGGGAAACACATGAATGTGCCTGTCCTTAGGACAGGGCTTAGCTGGGCCACTCGCACCAAAGAAGTTCAGCAGCATGGGTAGTGGAAATCAGACAAACAGCCATGCATGACAGATAGCCCAGGCTCGCCATCAGAAGCTGCAAAAGTCCTAATCACTTTCCCCACAAAGAAGATATGGACATCCTTTTTTTTTTTTTTTTTTAACTTTTTTTCTTTTTCAAATTATTTCTTTTTTGAGATAAGGTCTTGCTCTGTGGCCCAGGCTGGAGTGCAGTGGTGCAATCATGGCTCACTGTGGCCTTGACCTCCTGGGCTCAGGTGATCCTCCCACCTCAGTCTCCATGGTGTGTGCCACCATGGACAGCTAATTTTTTTTTTTTGGTATTTTTTAGTAGTAATGAGGTTTCACCATGTTGCCCAGGCTGGTCTCAAACTCCTGGGCTCAAGTGATCCGCCCACCTCAACCTCCCAAACTGCTGGGATTATAGCTGTGAGTCACCATGCCTTTTCTTTTCTGCCTTTTTTTTTTTTTTTTTTTTTTGACAGGGTCTTACTCTGTCACCCAGGCTAGAGTGCAGTGGCTTGATGTCAGCTCACTGTGGCCTCAAACTCCTGGGTCTACGTGATCCTCCCACCTCAGCCTTTCAGCATCTAGGACTATAGGTGTGTGCCACCATGCCCAGCTAATGTTTTTTAATTTTTTGTAGAGATAGGGGTCTCCCTCTGTTGCCCAGTTTGGTCTCACACCCCTGAGCTCAAGCGATTCTCCCACTTTGGCCTCCCAAAGTGCTAAGATTTCAGGGGTGAGCCCACTGTACCTGGTCGAAGTCCTTTCTACTTCAGATTTCCATCATGATAACTGTGAAAACAGAAAGGAATTGAAATGAAGAAAACTCTGTGGCTTCCTTGGTGAAGTAAACCAGTTTGGGCTAGAGGTTAACAGCCAATGTCACAGTAGGAACAATATTTCCTGTATCCTCTTCTGAATCATTGCGTAATAGGCTTCTCACATGTAGAAAGCCCTGAAGAAACTTAGCAGGGAAGGAAGTGAATGAGCCAACTGCATTGGCTCAGTGCCTGAGGAACACCCTGCTTCAAGGATAAAATTGCACCTCCTGTGCCAACAGTTTAGGCAAGGGAACCTAGAAAAATAATGTTTGGAATTCAACGGAAGAACAAGCCAGAAGAGGTCTAGGCATTTTAAAAAATGACTTCTAAGATTGCTCTTTTGCTTGGCTTGTTCGCTTGCTTGCTTTAGTTCGGGTGATGAGAACAGAGAGTAAATAACCCACCTCCTTATTCTAAGTAGCATCTGTTTAAATGACACAGAGGGACGTCATCCAGGTAAAAGGGCGTGGAACCTTTTACCTGGTTCCTTTTACCTGGTTCCAGGAGGGAAGTGCTACCTCATACTTCCCTCCTGGCTAAATGAAAAGCCAAGGGCTGCTATAAAAAGTAATTTGTGTCCAGCTCTTCGGGGAGGGAAGTATTCTCATACTGAAAATGTCACACTCCAAATTTTAACCTAGTGCCGTTTCCTGCTCTTGCTCACAAAGTGATTCACATGACTTTCAGTAGCTTTAGCTTCTTCAGAATGGAGGAACAAGCAACCAGTGATCACCTGATAGAATTACATGACATGGTTTATTTTGGAGAAAAGAGAAGTCAGAAAGAGGATCATTTATTTCATCAGCTTCATAATCACAAAAGTTACTCAGGCTAAAAATGATCTTTAGTCACTCTGCCTTTTATGCATCCCAGACTGGCTTCCAAAGTCTCATGCTTAAATTTTTGTGTGTGTGAAAGCTACTTTTAACTTAAAAATTCAGGCCGGGTGTGGTGTCTCATGCCTGTAATTCCAGTACTTTGGGAGGCCAAGATGGGCAGATCACCTGAGGTTGGAAGTTCAAGACCAGCCTGACCAACCCGGAAAAACCCCATCTCTACTAAAAATACAAAATTAGCCAGGCATGGTGGTGCATGCCTGTAATACCAGCTACTTGGGTGGCTGAGGCAGGAAAATCGCTTGAACCCGGGAGGCAGAAGTTGTGGTGAGCCAAGATCATGCCATTGCACTCCAGCCTGGGCAACAAGAGTGAAACTTTGTCTCAAAAAAAAAAAAAAAATTCAGCTAGGCACAGTGGCTCACACTTATAATCCCAACACTTTGGGAGGCTGAGGCAGGAGGATCACTTGATCAGTTCAAGACCAGCCTGGGCAACATAGCAAGATCTTATCTCTACAAAAAATCTAAAAACATTTCTACAGGAAATTTAAAAAATTAGCTGGATGTAGTGATGTGAGCCTGCAGTCCCAGCTACTTGGGAGGCTGAGGTGCAAGGATTGCTTGAGCCTAGGCGTTCAAGGCTGTAGTGAGCTACATTTGTGCCACTGCATTCCAGCCTGGGTGACAGAGCAAGACCTTATCTTTAAAATAAAAATACACAGGGCCAGGCGCAATAGCTTATGCCTGTAATCCCAGCACTTTGGGAGGTCGAGGCGGGTGGATTGTTTGAGGCCAAGAGCTCGAGACCAGTCTGGCCAACGTGGTGAAACCCCATCTCTACAAAGAATACAAAACTTATCAGGGTACGCTGGCATGTGCCTGTAGTGCCAGCTACTCAGGAGTCTGAGGCAGGAGAATCGTTTGAACTGGAGAGGCGGAGGTTGCAGTGAGCTGAGATCATGCCACAATACTCTAGCCTGGGCAACAGAGCAAGACTCTGTCTCCAAAAAAAAAAAAAAAAAGAAAAGAAAAATAATAATAATAAAGCTGGGCGTGGTGGCTCACACCTGTAATCCTAGCACTTTGGGAGGCCGAGGTAGGTGGATCACATCACCTGAGGTCAGGAGTTCAAGACCAGCCTGGCCATCATGGTAAAACCCCATCTTTAAAAAAAATAAAAATTATTCCTTCTACCCTTACTTTTGTGTCACTTTTCTCTACATTTAATTCTTTCCATTATTCAATAATAGAACTAGGATAGCACAAGGAGTTGAGGGCATCTCCTGAATCAGTCAAAATCTGGGAGTGAGAGGGAAATGGAAGACCCTCTTACCCCAGTTTTTCGGCTGTAATCAAGAAACCAGCATATATCCAAATTTAATCAGTCTGGGTGTGCGTTACAACCAGACTGAGGTAATGATGAACACTAGTGTGGTGGTTTGACAAAGAAGAACAAAGATCAAGAGTTTCAGGATCAGACAAAGGACACTGGATCTGGCAAGATAGCTAATACTTAGGAGCTTGCTGTGTGGGCACTGCTCTAATCACTTTAACCGTATCAACTCATTTAACCTTCACAACAATTCAATCAGGCATTTACCATTATCATCGACACTTTGCAGATGAGGAAACTGAGGCACTAACTGGCGCTTTTGACAGATGCAGAGATGCGCTATCCAGATCCTCACTTTCTGGATCCTCCTTCAAAGGCTTTATAATCTGTTTCCTCAACCAGGGTGACCACTGTCTCAGTTTACTCAGGAGTCTTCTGATTTTAGCAGCGAACATTTCTTGCCCCAGGAAACCCTCAGTCGCATACAAACAAGGATGGTTGGTTGCTTCAGCCCAATCCTGCTTCCTTCCCCTTCCTTCCATAGATGTTGATTCCTAATAAATATCTTGTACCCCAGTTATGGTTGATGGACATTCCCACATCAGACTATGTGTTTTGGGGGGTTTTGCTTTTGTTTTTTGAGACGGGTCTCACTCTGTCCCCAGGCTGGAGTGCAGTGCTGCAATCACTGCTCATTGCAACCTCTGCCTCCTGAGCTCAGTGATCCTCCCACCTCCCAAGTAGCTGGGACTGCAGGCACCTGCCATTACACCCAGCTCATTTTTGTATTATTTGTAGAGATGTGGTTTCGCCATGTTGCCCAGGCTTGTCTCAAACTCCTGAGCTCAAGCGTTTCACCCTCAACAGCCTCCCGAAGTGCTGGTATTACAGGCATGAGCCACTGTGCCCAGCCCCAGACTGTGTGCTCCTAATCTCAAACCCTCACTCTTCCTTTAAGTAAGTATTCTGGGACTGGAAAGGGGTACTCAATAGAAGTCCAGACAGGTTCTCCAGGCTCTATAGCCCAGATGAAATATTCTCAATAATAATGATAGTAGCTCACATTTACTCAGTGTGCTAGGAGATGAACTAAGTGCTTTAAGTGCTTTGCCTGTGAAGGAGGTTCTTTTTTTGGGGGGAGGGGTGGGGGGACAGGGTCTCACTTTGTAACTCAGGCTGGAGTGCAATGGTGCGATCTTGGCTCACTGCAACCTCCGCCTCCCAGGTACAAGTGATTCTCCTGCCTCAATCTCTCTAGCAGCTGGGATTACAGGTGCCCGCCATGACACCCACCTAATTTTTGTATTTTTAGTAGAGACAGGGTTTCACCATGGCCTTTACTCCTGACCTCAAGCCATCTGCCATTGGTCAGGCTGATCTTGAACTCCTGACCTCAAGCTATCTGCCCGCCTTGGCCTCCCAAAGTGCTGGGATTGCAGGCGTGAGTCACTGTGCCCAGCCTAGGAGGTTCTATTAATATTCTTATTTTACAAGTGAGAAGGCTGAGACTTACAGAGTTTACTTGCCTAAGAGCAAGTCTCAGGATTTTAACCTATGTACTCAGCCCCTAGACTACAAATTAGAGATACAGATAAAGCTGAATAGCTTAATACTGTAAAATGGAAAGAGGTATTTTTTGGAGGAGAGTTGCAGATGGGTTCAAGATAGGTCAGGGAAGATGGAAAAAGATCCCAATAAAATGTCAAGAGGCTACAAGTTGTCAAAAAGGAGAGTTTAAAAACATGACATTAAATATTCAGTTGTAAGTTGTTTATATTGCAATAAACTTCTATCATTCTCTCCATCTTCTCAAATCTTCTCAAGCCTTGAGGAAAGTCTGACATAGCAGGGCCTCACATTTACTGTGTGAGTGTAAACCACAAAGAGATTGCCTGAGCGGAGTATAGGAATCAGCAGAGGCAAGAAATCAGTTAAAACAGCCCTCTTCAAATTCCCCTCACTCTCTCACCCACCCTCAGCCTGGATGAGATTATTGGACTTTCCACAGCCTGGAAAGAGACGTGAGCCAAATTTATCTACGTCTTTAGGGATAGGGAGATTCCAGATGGTAAGTGAAAAGTACATGCATGATAAGGAGTTTATTAAGATAAATAAAAAATGATAATGGTAGCTCTCTCTAGGAGAGGGAAGTAAGAAAATGGCTAATTTGCATTTGCCTTTTTGTGCTTTTCCTAGATTTTCAAAATTTCTACAACAAATACGTTATCTTTGTAGCCTGAGAAGAGAACAATAGATTATCAAAAAATTATCAAAATGATCATTGTCTATTTCCCTTTTGTTCCTAATTATACAGACTCTTCTGTCTTGGATGTACTCAGTCACTAAAAAGAAACAGACAAAATAAACACACATGTGAACTATGCTACTGATTCACATATGTATAGATAATTCGTACAGTTATAGAAAAAATGGCCTACATATCAAGTGAGAACTCATTACCTTAGTGATAAAGTACACAAAATATTTTGCGTCAATATCATGAGACTAGGAAGAACAAAGGGTCTTGCTGGGCACTGTGGCTCACGCCTGTAATCTCAGCTCTTAGGGAGGCAGAGGCGGGACGATAGCTTGAGCCCAGGAGTTCGAGACCTGCCTGGGCAGTATAGCAAGACCCCGTTCTCCACAAAAAGGAAAAAAACAAAAAGACAAAAAAAAAAAAAAAAGGAAGAACAAAAGGTCTTTAAGATTTAAAGTCAATCCTTCAGACTTTGATCAGGCCAAGGCTGAGACTGGTAAGACCAAGTTTTAGTTTTGACTTGCTTCTTGACTCATGTAATTTTGAGTGGGCAGGCAATTTCCTGCCTTCAGCGTTCCTATTTTCAAAGTGACCAATATTACTTGCAAATAGATTCTTTAAAAATTTTTGTGGTCTCAGAATTAAAGTTTCTCTTTAAAAGGAGAGTTATGATTATGACATATTTCAGTGTTACTGATCAAACAAATGACCACCAACGTTCAGACCGAAAAACAGAAACAAGACTGGGTGCAGTGGCTCACATCTGTAATCCCAGCACTTTGGAAGGCCAAAGTGGGAGGATCATCTGAGGTCAGGAGTTCAAGACCAGCCTGGCCAACATGGCAAAACCTCATCTTTACTAAAAACACAAAAATTAGCCAGGCATGGTGGCACACGCCTGTAATGCCAGCTACTTGGGAGTTTGAGGCAGGAGAATCGCTTGAACCCGGGAGGCGGAGGTTGCAGTGAGCTGAGATCGTGCCACTGTACTCCAGCCTTGGTGACAGAGTGAGGGTCCGTCTCAGAAAAAAAAAAAAAAAAAAGAAAAAATTATGAACAAATTTTCATGCTTCATTTAAATAACACAGGTCCTAGTACTTACTGAAAAGGCTAATTTAAAACATGAATGTTTCCCTCCTATTCATCAGAAATATTTGATAAGAAATAAAATCATAGTTTACTGTTTTTGCATAGCTCATATACTTTGCGGGTGCAAAGGGATGAAAGATACATGGTTTCATATCTTGGAAATATCACTTTGACTTGTTATTTCCACACCTCGGCAGGGTGTGGTGTGAAAATGAATACTCTCTGTTCTTTAGTAAAATGAACAAACTCTGAGTGAAGGCATGGAAAGTTTAAAGTGTCATTATAAAGATAAAGGAGATTGTAAGCCTTTAGCTCCGAGTCCTCTTGACTAACAAGTCGAAATGTATTATTCTCTCATCCTTGATGTTAGTGTCAACCTAGCTACTAGCTTCCCCCTTTCTTCTGCTGAGATGGTGCTTATGGCCAAGGGGCTGATTCTATTTCTGATTCTTAGCCGCTGGGCAAGATTTACTACTTGGCCTCAACTTATGAATGAACATATTTCTTTTTTTTTCACCCCCACCCGAACATATTTCAATCTTATAGTGATCTTAAGATTTATTTTATTTTATTTTTTTATATTTTTATAAAGACAGGGTTTCACCGTGTTAGTCAAGCTGGTCTTGAACTCCCAACCTCAGGTGATCCGCCCGCCTTGGTCTCCAAAGTGCTTGGATTACAGGCATGAGCCACCATGCCCAGCCAATGATCTTAAGATTTCTTTATCGTTAGTAAGGACTTAAAAATCATGAAGATATAATGTTATTAGTGATAAATTTTATTTTATTTTATTTTTGGCACTAGAACTGCCAGTTAAAGATTTTATTTTTATTTTTTATTTTTATATTTTTGAGACAGAATCTGTCTCTGTGGCTCAGGCTGGAGTGTAGTGGTGCGATATCAGCTCACTGCAATCTCTACCTCCCGAGTTCAAGTGATTCTTGTGCCTCAGCCTCCTGAGTAGCTGGGACTACAGGTGTGTGCCACCACCCCCAATTAATTTTTATGTTTTTAGTAGAGACAGGTTTTCACCATGTTGGCCAGGCTGGTCTCCAACACCTGGCCTCAAGCAATCAGCCTACTTCAGCCTCCCAAAGTGCTGGGATTACAGGCGTGAGCCACCACCTCCGGTTCAGTGAAAGATTTTAGAACAAGATTTGTAACTATCCTAACTACACGCATATAACATTCACCTACTGCAATGAAAGCAATAATTGTTTTTAACTAGTGGGTAAGACATGCAGTTAAAAGGAAAATGTACTATTTAAAGTTTTTCCTATGATCATATAAAAACTGGCTTCTCTGGTTTAGATCCCAGTTTGGAAAACTAGATATAAAAGACATTTTGGAGATAATTGGAGAAAATTTGAACATGGACTGAACGTTAGGTGATATTAAGGGGTTAATATTAATTTTGTTCAATGAGATAATCTTATTTTAGCTATGAAGGAAAATGTTCTTACCTTTTAATGACATATGCTAAAGTATTTATGGGTGGAGTATTACTATATCTCCAATTTGTGATGACGAAACAGCACTCTTTCGATGGCTTGCCATTCAGTCTCAAAAGGAAAAACACAACTTTACAGGGGGAAATCTGGGCGTTACTACCTAAGCCCAGTGACCAATTTTGGCACCACCAAAAGAGAGACACTAAATTATGTACCTCTTGACGTACATACACATATACATATGATATATGTGAGTTACAAACATATGTATGTAGGACAGCCTTGTATCTGCGAAGTATTGCTGCCAAGATGATAAATCTACATTTTTTTTTTTTTTTTGCAACAGGGTCTCGCTCTGTGCCCAGGTTGGAGTGCAGTGGTGTGATCTCAGCTCACTTGCCTCCCAGGTTGACGAGATTCTCCTGACTCAGCCTCCACAGTAGCTGGGATTACAGGTACCCACCACCACTCCTGGCTAGTTTTTATATTTTTAGTAGAGATGGGGTTTCACAATGTTGGCCAGGCTGGTCTCAAACTCCTGATCTTAGGTGATCTGCCTTCCTTGGCCTCCCAAAGTGCTGGGTTTACAGGTGTGACCCACCATGCCCGATCATTTAATATACATTTAATCTTATCTATTATAAGTACATTTTGGCTCACAGGTAATACAGAGGTGTAAGGAATATGTTAACCAATACCACGAGGAAACAATCACACAAATCTAGAAGTTGAAACACTCTACAAAGTGGCCAGGTGTGGTGGCTCATGCCTGTAATGCCAGCACTTCGGGAGGCTGAGGCAGGTGGATTGCTTGAGGCCAAGAGTTCAAGACCACCCTGGCCAAATGGTAAAACCCTCTCTCTACTGAAAATACAAAAAAATATTAGCCAGGCATGGTGGCGCACACCTGTGATCCCAGCTACTTGGGAAACTGAGACATGAGAATCGATTGAATCTGGCTGGCAGAGGTTGCGGCGAGTGGAGATCGTGCCACTGCACTCCAGCCTGGAAGTCAGAGTGAGACTTTGAGAAAGAAAGGAAGGAAGGAAGGAGGGAGGGAGCGAGGGAGTGAGGGAGGGAGCAGGGGAGGGAGGGAGGGAGGGAGAGAAGGAAGGAAGGAAGGAAGGAAGGAAGGAAGGAAGGAAGGAAGGAAGGAAGGGAGATTCTACAAGGCAACTGGTCCAGACTTCTCGATAAGTCAGTTAGGTAAAGAAAGAATGATAAGGAAAAAGGACTACTTTAGGTTAAAAGAGATTTGCGATCCAACAAAATGCAAGTTGTATTCCTTGTTGAGTTCCTGGTTTGAACAAACCAGATATAAAAGAAATTTGGATTAGCTGGGCTTGGTAGCGCATGCCTGTAGCATCAGGAGGCTGAGGCACAAGAATTGCTTGAACCCGAGAGAGGGAGGTTGCAGTGAGCCGAGATTGCACCACTGCACTCCAGCCTGGGCAACAGAGCAAGACTCTGTCTCAAAAAAAAGAAACGGGGAAAAACGGAATTATAGACAATAATAGAAATTATTAAAATTTTCATAGGTGTGATGATAGTACTGTGTTACATGGGAGAATGTTCTTATTTATTGGAGATGGTGTTTGTTGTACTATTCCTTCTATTTTTCAATATATTTTAAATATTTCATCATTAAAACGTTTTCTGGGAATGTAATAGAGGCAGGGAAAGGAGATGCTTTGAGAGGAGCAGGATGGGATTTTTTTTTTTTTTTTTTTTTGAGACGGAGTTTCGCTCTTGTTGCCCAGGCTGGAGTGCAATGGCACGATCTCGGCTCACCGCAACCTCCGCCTCCTGGGTTCAAGCAATTCTCCTGCCTCGGCCTCCTGAGTAGCTGGGACTACAGGCGCACGCCACCACGCCCAGCTGATTTTTGTATTTTTAGTAGAGACGGGGTTTCACCATGTTGACCAGGATGGTCTCGATCTCTTGACCTCGTGATCCACCCGCCTTGGCCTCCCAAAGTGCTGGGATTACAGGCGTGAGCCACCGCGCCTGGCCGGGATGGGATATTTTTATTGCCTTCTGTTACATGACAAATGAGTTACTGTTCAAGACATGAAAGATGATTTCATCAAATAATATAAAATATAAAGTTACAAAAAAATTGAACAATGTGTTTAACATTCGTTGTAGAATTTCATTTCATTTGCTTCTCTCTGAGATGGGATCACACAGACAAATAGTCATGTTTTGTTTTCGTTTTTTTTGTTGTTGTTTTGAGATAGAGTTTCACTCTTGTTGCCCAGGCTGGAGTGCAGTGGCACAATCTCTGCTCACTGCAACCTCCACCTCCCAGGTTCAAGGGATTGCCATGCCTCAGCCTCCAGAGTAGCTGGGATTATAGGTGTACGCCACCAAGCCTGGCTAATTTTTGTATTTTTAGTACAGACAGGGTTTCATCTTGTTGGTCAGGCTGGTCTCGAACTCCTGACCTCAGGTGATCTGTCTGCCTCAGCCTCCCAAAGTGCTGGAATTACAGGCATGAGCCACCATGCCCGGCTGACAAATAGTCTTAAAACAGGAGTACCTGGGTGACAAATAGTCTTAAAACGATAATTCCTGGCCGGGCGTGGTGACTCACGCCTGTAATCCCAGCAGTTTGGGATGGCATGGTGGGCAGATCACCTGAGGTCAGGAGTTTGAGACCAGCTGGCCAACATGGTGAAACCTTCTCTCTACTAAATATACAAAAATTAGCCGAACGTAGTGGCGGGCACCTATCATCCCAGCTACTCAGGAGGCTGAGGCAGGAAAATCGCTGCCTGAACCCACGGGTGGAGATTGCAGTGAGTCAAGATCGGGCCACTGCCCTCCAGCCTGGGCACCAAGAGCGAAACTTTATCTCAAAACAAAACAAAAAAGCTGGAATACCTAATACAAAGGTTTTACTACACAGGAGGAGGGGGAAGATAGCCGCAATCAATGTTTTGTGAGCACTTACTGCATGCTGGGCACCATGCCACGTGTTGGAGCTACTGCAATAAACAAGTGGCCCCTGCATACTGGAATATACTGTCTGGAGTAGAAGACAGACAAAAACATGCAAACAGACAAATATCATCAATGACATGACTTTGGAGAGTAATTCCTCTGATGGAAGAAACAAACAAGCACTACGGAAAAGAACAACAGTTGCGACGGTCAGAAAAGGGGTCTCCTTGAAGGCACACGCAGGCTGTGTCTTATGATAGAAGCAGAAGTCAGCCGGAGGGAAGGTAAAGAGAAGAGCTGTCTAAGCAGAAGCAGCTGTGTGCACAGAACTCCTAGCAGGGGAAACGGAATGAGGAAAACCAACACGACTCAGGTGTAGTGAGCAAGGAGGACTGTGACACAACGTGAACTAGAGAAGTAGCTTTTAGGTCATGGCAAAAAATTTAATTTTCTTCCCCAGACATGCAGTGAGTAGCCGTATTCCACAATATTCTTTTTTTTTCTTTTCTTTTGTAGAGATGGGGTGTCACTATGGTGCCCAGGCCTATTTTGAATTCCTGGCCTCAAATGATTCTCCTGCGTTGGCCTCACAAAGTGCTGGAATTATAGGCATGGGCCACTGCACCTGGCCAATGATATTAACTGAAGGAAATTCCACTTTTAAGAATACTTAGGGCATTTGCTAACACACTAAAAGCTTAAGAGTGACAAATACATGTGTTATACTCCTTCATTATCAGCCACTCACTGGGACCCTTTCAGTTCTTCTATTTGGATGCCTCCCACCTGCCAATATGGCAAACTGATACTCCTCTGGGGTATTAGGAACCTACTGTTGCATAACAAATTATCCCAAAAGGTAGTGATCTAAGCCAACGATAAGCATTTATGACCTCACAGTTTCCAGGGGTTGGGAATTCTGGGTGGCTTAGCTGCATGGGTCTGGTTCATGGTCTCACAGGCAGTTGCAGTCAAGTCATTGGCAGAGGCTGCAGTCATCCAAAGACCTGACTGGGCCTGGAGGAGCCACTTCCAAGATGGCTCACCCACGTGTCTGCTGTGGCAGGAGGCCTTACTTTCTTGCCATGTGGTCTTCATAGATCTGCTTCAGTGTCCTCGTGACAGGGCAGCTGACGTCCTTCACAGTGAGTGATCCAAGAAAGGAAGTAAACAGGGAACCGTAATGCTGCTGATAACCTCGTCTTCGAAGTACATGGTCACTGCTGCCATATTCTATTAGTGTCACGAGGAGATAGCACATAGAAGTTGACACCGGGCATGGTGGCTCACGCCTGTAATCCCCGCACTTTGGGAGGCTAAAGCCGGCGGATCACCTGAGATCAGGAGTTCGAGACCAGCCTGGACCACATGGTGAAACCCCATCTCTACTAAAAATACAACAATTAGCTGAACATGGTGATAGGTGCCTATAATTCCAGCTACTTGGGAGGCTGAGTGTCATAAGTTCAGTTCACACTCAAAGGAAGGGGAGTTAAGTTCTATTTTTTTTTTTCTTTTTTCTTTTTCTTGAGACAGAGTCTTGCTCTGTCTCCCAGGCTAGAGTGCAATGGCGCGATCTTGGCTCACTGCAACCTCTGCCTACCGGGTTCAAGTGATTCTCCTGCCTCAGCCTCCCGAGTAGCTGGGAGTACAGGCGCACACCACCACACCCAGCTAATTTTTGTATCTTTAGTAGAGATGGGGTTTCACCAGGTTGGCCAGGCTGGTCTTGAACTCCTGACCCCAGGTAATCCACCTGCCTTATCCTCCAAAAGTTCTGGGATTACAGGAGTGAGCCACCAAGCTCGGCAAGTTCCACTTCTTGAAAGGAGAAGTATCTAAAAATTGTGAATATATTTTACAACTACCACATTTGGTGACCCAGCTCAAATGTTGTCTTCTACGTGAAGCCTTTCTTGATTTTCCTGAGCAGACCTAGTCATTCTCTTCTCAGTTTCCGCAGCATGTCATTTCTATTCCTCATAGCTCTTGTCTTGCTAACTCTAATCAACTGATTTACATGCCTGTCTTTCTCACAAGCCTGGAAGATCCTTCAGGCCAAGAGAATGTGTCTTATTAATGATTTGTATCCTAATTTATCACTAGCGTGTGCTCATTAGTGAAATACTAGGAACACTGCGAAATACTACCTTCCACCACTCCTGAGACAGGTTTTTAAAAGACGCCTTCACACTTAGTGCTTTTCTTGCTTTTTCATATTCCTGATGTATTCTCCTTCTCTCTTCTGAACTAGAAGACCACTTCAAAAATAAGGCTGTATTACTTATCATTTAAAAAAAAGTCTTTATAATGCCAAAGGCAATGCTCTGCATTACGGTAATGAATAGCTTTTTAAACGAATTAAATAAGAGAGGGCCTTTGGAGTTAAAAAAAACTTTTTAACTTTTAAAATAATCAGAATATCTAATGGCTATCTCCATTCTATGTAAATCCTAACAAGAAAAAATAACCTCAGTTCATAATGCATAAAGCATGCAACACTGAAAAAAAAAGACCTCTGCTGCACAGGGGTCTTCTGTTCTGCAGCATTTGCTTTCTTATTGTTGAGAGAGGCGACCGCTAACAAGGAAGCTTTCTTTAGCATTCAGTGAAAAGAACATCAAGAAATCTTGTTTTCATTTTCTCTTGGAAAATGAGAAGCCATATTCCCTCCCATAGTTACAAAGTATCATCCTGTCCTTGGTTTTAGTTTCTGGAATGTTCTCAATTTAGGTGGCTTTTATGCAGGTGGAATGTTCTCAGTTCAGGTGGCTAAATTCAGCTGGAGGCCTGGATGGCCTTGGTTCTGATAACTAGAAATCTTGGGAGATTGTCAGAAATCTTCTGGGGCAGATTTCTTTGGTTTTGGGACAAAGTTTGACCAGTCCTGAACCTGCAACAGGCCTGGGAAGGGCAGAGGAAGAAGTGAGCAGAGCCTGGAATGGTCTGCACCTCTGCCACCTTACACATTGACTAGGAAGTTCTTTCTGATGATGGTCCCTCATTAAAGAGTCAAGATTACTGCACAAAATTTTAAAAAGGCAGTGGAAGAGCTCCCAGCAAAATAGCCTGTATGGCAGGTGAGAGGGTCACTTTCTTTTTCCTTTTTTTTTTTTTCCTTGAGGCAGAGTCTTGCTCTGTTGCCCAGGCTGGAGTGCAGTGGCACGATCTCAGCTTACCATAAGCTCTGCTTCCCAGGTTCAAGTGATTCTCCTGCCTTAGCCTCCTGAGTAGCTGGGACTACAGGTACCCACCACCATGTCTGGCTAATAATAATAATAATTATTATTATTATTTTTAGTAGAGATGGGGTTTCACTATGTTGGCCAGGCTTATCTGAAACTCCTGACCTCGTGATGTGCCCACCTCGGCCTCCCAAAGTACTGGGATTACAGGCATGAGCCACCGCGCCCGGCCAGAGGATCACTTTCTTCCCAAAAGGAGAAAGTGGATGTAGACCAACTCCTCTCCTTTCTTTCTCTGATCTGTAAAGGCAGAACTGCCTGGACAGGACAAACATACCTGATTTTACTGGACAATCCCCTCCCTCTCTCCCTCCCTTCCTTCCTTCCTTCCTTCCCTCTCTCTCTTTCTTCTTCCTTCCCTCC